>SNQJ01S0055406.1:35415-67459 GCA_010110895.2 Picea sitchensis
TAAAGAGATAGAAGAGTCAGTATTACCAGTACATAAATACAATGTACCTACCTTCTCTCCTTTTTCTATCACCAATGATCCTTTGGTGACCTTCCACACCTTATCTATAAATATGGATATAAAACCTTCACTTGCCAACTTCCCTATTCCTTAGATCTAGAACATGTCTTACCTCTTTCAACAACCATTGGTTTCCATTCCTTTGCTTTATTTTTACCTTTCCCATTCCAACAATTTTGCATGGTGCATCATCACCCAAATGAATGATGAAGGAGCATCGTCATCAATGTGAAAGTGGAAGACAACTCAGTTCCCTAGCATGCATTTTTAAGTGATTTTGAATTTTATATGGTGTGTCAGGTAAATATCTTGAAGGGATTGTAATTAAAGGAGTTCTTAAATGATAATAGGTTGAACCATCGTGTGAGATCGGTGGATATTGTATTTTCAATAATGTAGATAATAGTAGTACAGATCTGAATCATTTGGTCTTATCTATCTGTACCCATCATTTATTGTAATAAATACTTAGTGGTTGAAAGCTTTTACTTTGATAGGATAACACTAAGGTAATTGGAGGGAAAAATCTCTATGATCCCTTCTTCTATAAATATATGTACTGTATGCCCAAATGAGGCTGTTAAAAGTTATTGAAGTTGTTATTGTCGAGGTTGCTGAAGATTATTGCAGTTTTATGAGCACATGTACATACCATTTGAATGAATATAACAGAGAAGCATTGAGCCAAAAAAGTTGGGATTGTTGTTACTATGTCTATCTGAATGAATGTAGGCTTTATGTTTAATTGTATTCTTTGTTATTACTTGTTCTTATGTTATGAATGCATTACATGGTTGAATGTATGAACCAGTGAGGATTAGATAAGTTTCAATTATTTCTCTTATAAGATCCCATGCAAGGAGTGCATAGTGTCTGCAAGGCATGCATCGACAGAGTATAATTTGACTCAGAAGCTCAGGAGAGATAACGTGAAGCTTTATTTGCAAATAGTGCAAAGGACCAAGCGAAGTGTGCATAGGCAGAAACACACTCAACTTCATATTTTTCAGGAGGAACAACTGAGCCGTGTAAGAACTGTTGCAAGGAGTGCATAGTCGCCCACGGGAGGTTAAGTTGAAAGAAAAATGTTGCAAGGTGTGCACAGGGTTGACATTTGGATAAGTGTTAAAGAAGCCATCTTGACAAGCACAAGACGTATGTGAGAAGAAACATCTTGAGAAGCTTAAAAGTTTCGAGGAGGAACAAGATAAGAAGAGGTAGCGGATGGAAATTCTTCAGTAGCAAGGATCCCACTGAAAAATCCCCAACCAATGAGCAAGATCCATTCGGAGGAATCGGGATCTTTCCAGACCGTGAGGTCTAGGAAAATTGCACGGACGATATTCTTAGAGTCCTTCGGCACTCTATGTATTCAGAGGTTTAGAAGTGTCTGAGAAGCGGGATCCCCAAAGTCCCTAAGAAGCAAAGTAAAATTGAAGTCGTCAGTATCAAGGAGGATACGTGGAAGCAGATTAGAAAGTTTAGGAGATAAATCTCCGAGAGATTTGTGTAGAGAAAGGAGTGATTTCCGCTGAAGCCTTGAAGGCTAGAGTCAACAGGAGTCATTGATAAATGGAGGGACATGTAGAGAAGGGAGATTTACTCCAGAGGATTGACACTCCGGGAGAAAGGAAAAGAAGTAAAGGAGCATTGACTGGAAGTTTTCTGAAGAAGGAACAAAGGATGCATTTCAACCGTCGATCAAGGTGCGCATGTGGCGCTCGATCCGTAGCTTCAATTATAGGTCACTTCAGGGGGGAAACGTGTTTGGAACACTCATAACTCCTGAAGCTGGAGTCCCGAAGTGAATTTTAGTCATTGGTTGTTGGTGAAGCACGGGTCGTAGATTATGTCTGGGTCATTTCGTTGGTCCGGAGTTTTAAGGATTAAGAGTCAGTTTCACTTGAAACAGTCGAAGCCCAAAGTCGTAAAAGGGGGCAAGATAGAGGTCATAGCCTGTGGACATAAGGAGGAAGGGC
This sequence comes from Picea sitchensis, assembly GCA_010110895.2. Lineage (NCBI taxonomy): Eukaryota > Viridiplantae > Streptophyta > Pinopsida > Pinales > Pinaceae > Picea > Picea sitchensis. Next base: position 37,455 of record SNQJ01S0055406.1, read on the forward strand.
CTAGCAGAGGAGCTAGCACTCACCACTCAAAGTTACTAGAAGTGCAAGAGGATGCGTGTGTGGAGGAATCAAGCCTGCATTGGTAACCAAAGAGGACCTATGTGAATCAAATTTAGGGTCTAGCAGGGGCCCAAAGAGCTAATCCAACTCAATCATTTGAATATCCTTGACCGAGAGGTCACGCAACCTCGAGGAGAGAAGGGGGAGTCTGCATCAAGTGGTATTAGAGCCACAGAATTAATTTTTGTAGGAAGGAGGATACAAAAGAGGCAGTCTGATATCATCAAGTGATATCAGCACCGTAACATAAAATATGTGTGAAGGAAAAGTTTAGGACAATGTCGCCTAGAAGACGTGCATAGCGACCTATAGAAAATCCAATTATGGAAAGGGAGATGAGAGAACTTCATGCAAGATTAGATGTTGTGGAGACAACACAAAGAAGAGCACCTGATGTTGTAGACATTAGTGATGCAGAGAGAGAAGAAATAGAAGTTAAAGGAGATGTAGGAGAATATGTTGCAGAAGAACGCTTGTTGAAAGATGTTGTCAAATTGGGAGCTAGAGAAAAAATAGAAATCCCAATGTACGAAGGTAATTTAGATGTGGAAGAATTGTTGGACTGGATAAGAGAAATGGACAAATACTTTGACTATGAAGAAGTTGATGGTGAGAAGAAAGTAAAACATGTTGTTACAAGGTTAAAAGGGCATGCAACACTATGGTGGGATGAATTGCGAGCTGATAGGAGAAGCAAAGGCAAACAGAAAATTAAAAGCTGGGATAGAATGGTAGCCAAGTTGAAGGCTAAATTCATACCCAAATACTATCAGATAAATTTTTTCAGGAGGTTGCGAAACTTGAGACAGAAAGGATTGACAGTAAAATAATACACAGAGGAATTTTATAAGTTGAACATCAGGGTTGGACAGAGAGAAAAAAATGATGAAAAGGTTGTCACGTATATTAATGGCCTGAGATATGAAATCCAGGATGAAATCAGCATGATAACAGTGAGGACAGTGGAAGATGCTTATTAGATTGCAGTGAAGCCAGAGGAGAAATTGGCCAAGAAACAGAGCCAGTGAATCAGAGGGAGAAGTCTAAACAGAGGTAAGGGAATTTTCCATGACAAGGCACAGAATCCCAAGGTTGAGATTGGAAAACTGCATAGTCACTCAGAAAGAGGAGGAAGTTCCCGAGGGAGACAGTATGGTCGAAGGAATGTTTTTTCCTCGAGAAAGAGGAAGAGGCAGAGGAGGAGAGGTGAAGTGTTATGCCTGTGGAAAAACAAGACACATGTCTTGGGAATTCCCCAAGAGAAAGAACGAAGAAGGAGGTGAAGCTCACATTTCAGAAGCGCAGAGGCGGAATGTTGAGGCAAAAGGCACAGAAGATGGGAGATCCTTGATGATGATGAAGTTTCTCTTGAATCCCGAGTAGGAAGTGGAAAAACTAGTGCAAAGGAACATTTTGTTCAGAACTGCTTGCAAGACCAAAGACAGGGTATGCAAGGTGATAATTGATAGTGGGAGCATTGATAACTTGGTATCCATAGAAATGGTGGAGAAATTGGAGTTGGAGACAACTGCACATATGAATTTGTATAGAGTCTCATGGTTGCAGAAAGGACACCAAGTAATGGTAACTAAACAATGCCAAGTTGAAATTAAGATAGGAGGATATAGAGATGAGATTTTGTGTGATGTGATTCCCATGGATGTATGTCATGTCTTGTTGGGGAGACCATGGTAGTTTGACAGAAATGTCATTCATGATGGGAGAAAAAATACTTATACCCTGGAGAAAAATGGTAGAACACACATGTTAGTACCAATAGAGCATAAGAAGGCGAAGGAACAAGTCAACACCAGTATACTTCTCATGAGTGGGAAGGAACTCCTAAGTGAAGTCAAGAAAGAATAGGAGATACAATTTGTTGTGGTGAGGAATCCCATATTCATCCTTACAAGTACTTCTATGGATGATTTTCTTGGAAATTCAAGAGTTGCTAGAAACTTTTGTTGGCATAGTAGTGGATGAGTTACCTCGCTCATTTCCACCCATCAGGAGTAGCATCCATCACATTGATCTCATGCCAGGAGCGAGTCTATCAAATAAAGCAGTGTACAGATTGACACCTCAAGAGAATGAGGAGGTAAATAAACAAGTCCAGGATTTGATGGACAAGGGTTTAGTTAGAGAAATCTTGAGTCCATGCACAGTACCAACTGTGTTGAGTCCGAAAAATGATGGAGGATGGAGAATGTGTATAGACTCAATATCCATAAAAAAAAATCACCATCGGGTAGAGATTTCATTTTCCCAGGATGGATGACTTAATGGATTGTTTGAGCGGAGAAAATTATTTTTCAAAAATAGACCTAAAAAGTGGATATCACCAGATAAGGATGAGAGAAGGTGATGAATGGAAAAAAACCTTTTAAACGAGCGAAGGGTTGTATGAGTGGCGTGTTATGCCATTTGGCTTGACAAACGCCCCAAGTAATTTTATGAGGTTGATGAATGAGTTATTAAAAGATTTTATTGGTAAGTTTTTGATTGTATATCTAGATGATATATTAGTCTTTAGTAAAATTGAAGAAGAGATTTTGAGGCACTTAACATTAGTAATGAGAAGATTGATGCGGGAGAATTTGTTGATAAATCTGAAGAAATCCTCTTTTATGAAGATAGAACTCATTTACTTGGGTTTTGTAATCTCTTCAAGGAGCATATTCGAAGTGAGAAGCTTCCATGGATTAGCAAGTTTCTATCGAAAGTTCATTAGAAATTTCAGTGGAATTTGTACATCAATATTAGATACGGTGAAGAAGAGACACAAGTATTTTAAGTGGATAGAAGAAGATGAGAAAAGTTTAAGGATATTAAAGAAGAAGATAACAGAACAATCGATTTTGGTCTTACCAGATTTCGGAAATACGTTTCAAGTACGATGTGATGCTAGTGGAGTAGCAAATGGAGTAGTCTTGAGCCAAGACAATAGGCATGTTTCATATTTCAGTGAGAAGTTGAATGACACTAAGAGGAAGTACTCCACATATGATAAACGATTTTATGCAGTAATTCAAGCGTTAAAGAAATGGAGGCACTACCTTGTTCCAAAAAAATTTGTTTTGTACAGCGATAATCAGGATTTACAATTCATAACCATACTGAAGAAGTTAAATCAAAGACATGCCAAGTGGATAGAGTTTATGCAAAATTTCACTTTTTTCATTAAACATATTTTTGGTAATTCTAACAAAGTTGATGATGCATTGAGCAGAAGATGTTTGATTCTGCAGGAATTTAGAGTGAAAACTTTAGGGTTCGAACACCTTAAGGAAATTTATTGCGATGATCCATATTTTAAAGAGGCATATGAAGCATGTACAAATCATGTGCTTACAGACAGAATTCAGTGGACATAGTATCTGATTCAAGATGGATTGTTGTTTAAGGGTATCCAGTTGTGCATACCAAAGTTCTCGATGAGAGATAATATCTTGAAGGAAAAACATAGTGGAGGTCTAGCAGGACATTTTAGCCATGACAAGACATTTTCACAATTGAACAACTCATACTATTGGCCAAGTATGAGGGCATAAGTGAACAAATTTGTAAACAGATGTAAGATTTTCCATCATGCAAAAGGAAAGCGACAGAACACTGGGTTATATCAACCATTTCCTATTCCAGATAGGCCTTGGGATGCAATAAGCATGGATTTAGTGTTGGGATTACCAAGAACACAAAGGGGAAGTGATTCTATATTCATTGTAGTTTATAGATTCTCAAAGAAGGCACACTTTATCCCATGCCCGAAAACTAATGATGCAACAAACATTGCAAATCTTTTTTTCAAGGAAGTTGTGAGACTCCATGGGTTTCCCAAGAGTATTATCTCATATAGAGACACTAAATTTGTTGGTCATTTTTGGAGGACATTGTGGAAGAAACTACGGAACTGTCCTTCATTTCAGCATATCACCCTCAAATAGATGGACAAACTGAGGTGGTAAATTGGAGTTTAGGAAATTTGTTGAGGAATCTGGTCACTGAACATCATAGCCAGTGGAATCAGATTATGTCATAAGCAGAGTTTTCATACAATGACTCACCAAACAAGAGTACAGGAAAGATTCCATTCCAGATAGTATATGGAATGAAGCCAAGAGGAGTATCAAAGTTGAGATATTTGGAGCAGAGTGAATTCAGAAGCATTGGAGCAGAAGACTTCGCTACAGAAATGCAGAAGCTTCATAATCATATCAAAGAGTAGTTGCATAAAAACAACAGAGAATATAAATGCAGAGTTGATCAGCATAGGAGAGAACTTCAATTTGAAGTGGGAGATCAAGTTCTGGCACAAATCAGGGACGAAAGGTTCCTAAGGGGAACATATAACAAATTTAAATTGAAGAAGATAGAACTGTACAAGATCCTAAGGAAATTTGATGCAAATGCTTATGAGATAGAGCTGTCAGAGGATGTGGGTATATCGTCCATATTCAACATTTAAGACATGTACCCTTACAAGGAGGATGACACAAAAGGATCATAATATCAAAAAGAGATTCAATGGGAGAATCAGATGCCTCTAGCAGAAAAGCCGCAGATGGAGGAGATCATAGATCGAAGGATTGGTAAGAATACCATGAGGAAGACTTATTTTGAGTATTTGGTAAAGTGGAAAGGAAACCCTATATAATATGTCATTTGGATAAATGAAGCAGATATTTAGAAGCATGGAAAGTCAGTGCAGGAGTCCATGAAATTTTGTCCAGAGGAGTATGATGCAGAAGCATCGTCATCAACATGCAAGTGGAAGACAACTCAGTGCCCTAACATGCATTTTGAAGTGATTTTGAATTTTAGATGGTGTGTCATGTAAATATATTGAAGGGATTGTAATTAAAGGAGTTCTTAAATGATAAGAGGTTGAACCATCGCATGAGATCGGTGGAGATTGTATTTTCTTTAATGCAGATAATAGTAGTACAAATCTGAAGCATTTTCTCTTATCTATATGTACCCATCATTTAATGTAATAAAGACTTAGTGGTTGAAATTTTTTACTTTGATAGGATAGCACTAAGGTAGTTGGAGGGAAAATCTCTATGAGCGCTTCTTGTATAAATATATGTATTGTATGCCCAAATGAGGTTGTTGAAAGTTATTGAAGTTGTTATTTTTGAGGTCGCTAAATATTATTACAGTTTTATGAGCCCATGTACATACCATTTGAATTAATATAACATAGAAGCATTGATCCAAAAAGGTTGGGATTGTTGTTATTGTGTCTATCTGAATGAAAGGTAGGCTTTTTGTTTAATTGTATTCTTTGTTACTACTTGTTCTTATGTTATGAATGAATTACATGGTTGAATGTATGAACCAGTGAGGATTAGATAAGTTTGAATTGTTTCTCTTCTAATAGCCCATGCAAGGAGTGCATAGTGTCCGCAAGGCATGCGTCGACAAAGTCTAATTTGACTCAGAATCTCGAGAGATATAATGTGAAGCTTTATTTGAAAATAGTGCAGAGGACCACACGAGGTGTGTGTAGGCAGAAACACACTCAGCATCATATTGTTCAGGAAGAATAATTGAGTCGTGTAAGAATTGTTGCAAGGAGTGCACAATCGTCGAAAGGAGGTTAAGTTGAAAGAAACTTGTTGCAAGGTGTGCACAAGGTTGACATTTGGCTAATTGTCGAAGAAGCCATCTTAAGAGGCGCAATTCATATGTGAGAAGAAACATCCTGAGAATCTTAAAATTTTCAAGGAGGAACTAGCTCAGAAGAGGTAGCGGAAGGAAATTATTCAGTAGGGAGGAGCCTGCTGAAAATTCCCCAACCAACGAGCAAGATCCATTCGGAGGAATCAAAATCTTTCCAGATTGTGAGATCTGGGAAATTTGCACGAAGGATAGTCTTAGAGTCCTTCAACACTTTGTGTATTCATAGGTTTAGAAATGTTCAAGGAGCGGGATCGTCGAAGTCCCGAAGAAGCGAATTAAAATCGAAGTTGTCAAGGAGGATATGTGGCAGCAGATCAGAGAGTTTGGGAGATAAAGCTCCGGGAGATTTGCATAGAGAAAGGAGTAATTTTCGTCTAAGTCTAGAATCAACAGGAGCCATTGATAAATGGAGGGACACGTAGAGAGGAGATATTTACTCCGAAGGATTGACACTCCGAGAGAAAGGAAAAGAAGTAGAGGAGCGTTGAATGGAAGTCCTCTGAAGCAAGAACAAAGGATGCATTTCAACCGTCGATCAACCGTCGATCGAGGTGAGCACGTGGCACTCGATCCATATCTCTGGTTACAAGTCACTTTGGGGGGGAAAAGGTGTTTGGAACACTCAAAAATCCCGAATGTGGAGTCTCAAAGTGAATTTCATCCATTGGTTGTTGGTGAAGCACGGGCCGTAGATTCTATCTGGGTCATTTTGTGAGTCCGAAGTTCGAAGGATTAAGATTCAACTACACTCAGAATAGCTGAAGCTCAAAGTCACAAAAGGGGGTGAGACGGAGGTCATAGCCCATGGATATAAGGAGGAAGGGTCTAGCAAAGGAGCTAGTGCTCGCCACTCAAAGTTAACAGAAGCGTAAGAGGAGGTGTGTGGGGGGGAATCAAGCATGCATTGGTAACCAAAGAGGACCTGTGTGAATCAAATTTAGGGTCTAGTAGGGGCCTCGTTGGCCCTTGACCAAGTTTTGAGGATCCTTGGTCATGTTTGACCTATTTTGGGACTTCAACAGGCTGTCAAAGGAGGAGCGCAAGTCAAAGCGGAGATCACGGGATCTCGACCCCTTGTTTAGGGATTTTTGGGTTTTGGGTTATGTAACGGGTATGGGGATGTCGACCCATGGGTTTACCCATGTTTAGGCCCATTTTGTAATGTATAAATAGAAGTTAAGCGATGTAAGTAAAAAGAGCACAAGTGTGTGATACCAAGTGCTAAGTGCAAGTGATAGTTGTACATGATTTGTGCATGATGTGTGAGACTTACAAGGCTAAGTGCAAGTGATTATAAGAGATTGAGTAGAAGATTTGTGTTGTAACCTAGCTCGGGGAAGGAGGATCTGGAGAGGTGTGTGCACATCTCCTGTCCTATGCGGAGTAGGATTTTGTGTCTCTCTGCATGTAGAATATTGATAGAAGACAATAAAAGAGAAGAAGAGTTGGTGGATGTAGCCCCAGGTTGGGGATGAACCACGTATATCCTGTGTCGCTATGCTTTGTGCGATGCATTGATGTGTTATGTGTTTACTTGCTTAGTGCTTTGATGTAACATGAATGATAGATAGATATGTAATTCTTTGTTCTTAATAATATGGATGAATGCTAGATCTAACCTATGTGAATGTGCTTAGTACTAGAATATACTAGATCTGGGTGAATATTGCGATGCTCTGTGATTAGGGTTTTAACTGCGAAGTAGATACTGGTTAAATACTGATGAACTGTAACTGCCAAGTGCTTTGATAGAATATTGTAATCACATATATGTGTCCCATCTAAGGTTGCAGACACTGGAGTCCTACAACCACCCCTACCTCTACCTCAGGTGAGACTTCATCTTCTTTGCAGGTGTTGTCGAAAGGGTCAGTAGTTAGGGTTTTTTTGGTGTGCTCTTGAGTGTTGAACCCTGGGTATTCCCCTGTGCCAAAAAATGGTTCCATTGTCGGGACTTGAAACTATGATTGTTGGGAACTGAAGAAAAGATAAAGCTCTGTGCGTAGATATGTTTCCCTAGTGTGCAGTATTCTACTTGACCTATAAAGCTCTGTGCTAAGAAGAGAAGTCAGATCTGAAGAAAAGAGGTAAGATCTTGAAGCTTTGTGCTCTGATAAAGGTAATAACAGTGAAAAGTTTTGATTCAAAAGCTAAGATAAGTGGAAATTTTTGTTTCGAAAGTATGAATCTAGGTAAGTTTGATAAATTTTGTCCTAGCCTGGAAACTAGGGCACAACCATAAGAAAGAAGGTTTGATATCAGTAGATCTGATAAGAATAATGAAAGATATGTTATTCCTATGCATAGAGAGAATGTTTGGACTAACAAATGGATGCAGGATCCTAGAAATATTTTTTTGCAGGTTAGCTACTATGACCCTAGTGTGCAGTACAGGAAAAGTTGGGGATCATTTAAAAGAAAAAGAGGGTTAACCCTTTGTTATAATTGCATAAGACCAAGACATCTTTATAAGGAATGCCCTGGTAGAAGACCTAGTTTTATTTGTTGCAAAGCTATGGACCATGAAGTTTTGGATTGTCCTAGAATGATTGCTAAGGTTGAAAGAATGAATATGAGGCAAGAAAACCTTGAGGAAGATCAAGAAACTAAGACCGTGGTAGAACCCTAGAAAGAATCAGAGAATGTATTGCTACAAATGAAAGAAACCCTGAATGATCACAGAAGTGTCAACTTATAAGAGATCTTCAAAGAAAAAGAGTGCATAGAAACAAGAATAGGACACTTCGACATTAACTGTGTTTTGGATGAAGAAACATAGGTGAATATCATGACAAAAAGAACTTGGGAAATTTTAGAAAAACCTACTATGATTCCTTCATTGGGAGGAATATTATTATTCAGAGGAAAGTTGATAACCCTATGTGGAAGACTCACTCAGATGTCTATGAGTGCTCATGGAACTTCGACAGGGGAAGATTTTGAGGTTGTTAAATTTATTGAGAGCGACAACCCATTTGCTATGTTACTAGGAAAAGCCTAGATTGAGAAGAATCAGACCAGAAGAAAAGAAGAGGAAGCCCTAGAATAGAAGAAGCAAGAACTAAAAGATTTCATGACTAGGAGGATAACGCACTTGATTGAAGAACAGGAGAATAGATCGAAGCCATTTAGAACCAAAAACTTAGATGTCAAAGTTGAAAGAACACAACAAGACTCACATAAGAGTGGAGTACCTACCCCAGTCAGTGAAGAAGTGTTTCCCTTGAACCCTATGAAAGAATCTCGACAGCGTGAAGTTACTATGTTAAAATAAGGTAAGAATTAGAATGGAAAGACAAATATCAAGACAAATATCACAGGGAAGAATGCTAGAAAGCTCAGTAAGAAGAGAGAAAAGTTGCAGAATGTTCCAGAGGGGACCTCGCAGAAGGAAAATTTGCAAAACTGGAACTTCATTGGGATATCAGAACAACGCAACATGGCAGTTTGCCATGGCGAAGCAATATGACCGTTAGCCCGATGCCCGGAATGTTTAGAACATTGGTTATGACCAGAAAGATCGCCATAAGACCGTTGGGCCCGCGCCGCAAAAAACAGAAATGCATTGATGAAGGCCTCTTGTCTGTTGGAGAAGACCTGTTACATTGTTGTCTACTTATTCCATCGACTGTTTCACCAAGATAACTTTTGCGAATTGTATCCAAGCCAACCCATTTCTACCACGTTGTGTTTACTAATATCGACACCTGTTCTATTGCTTTGATCACCCATTCATCAATCTGAGTTATCCTATCTTGAGCATGTATGTCATACAAACTCAGTGCAGCTAAAAAGTGTGTAGAAGAATTTCTAATCAATCTAATGGTCAAGAAAGTAATGTCCATTGGGATTCAAGCCTCGTCAACGAGAGGAGTGCAAGCCTCCCTGTTGACTGCTTGTGGATCCGTACCATCCTAAGTTGCAGCAGAGAAGAGAACCAATCATCAAGATGACTTGGCCAATGCAAAGTTAATCCTGAATATCCTTCCCGACAACATCCTGCCCTTGGTTGGCGCAGTGAGTCATGACAGTTTCCTGAGGGATTTCAATTATACCTTGGTTACTATGTACCTTCCGAAGGGGATACGTGCAGTTAGAATGCAGCAGGATAAGATCACGACATTGAAATTCAGCAACTTCAACCTAGGGGACAGTAAGAACCACAGTATGCTCTCCCCTCATATATACTTGACTAGGATGAAGGGGAAGAACTCGAAAATAATCCCCCAACCATGGACTATGAACCTCGCGCAGTCCACCATCCTGAATGTGATGAAGATTCCACATTTTGAAAGGCACCAAGAGATTAACGTGTGTGTTAATATCCTACTATCATGTTACCATAGCGGCTATCTATGGCTAGACAAATGCATCACCGGATTGAGCATGTAGAGACTCGACCCACAAGACTTCTACCCAAGGAAGTTTGCAGATCGCGCATTGTCACAAAGAATTAAAGACACATATGGAGATGTAGAAAAGGGGACGCGAGGCTACAAGGTAGCTTCTATCCAGAATGGCGCAGTGCGCTTGGCCTTCGAACTGATCGCAAGAAAGATGGTGAGAAAGAATAGACCTATGTAGGTCACAGGGTTTGTTATTGACCTCGCCAGAAAATGTGTAGAAGGACTCCAAATGAACTGGGTGAAGTACTTAGTCAACCAGCTTGAATTGGATTACCGTGAAGCTCAGGATCAGGGCTATGAGTTCCATTTTATCTGGTTGTTGATCCTCATAGCATTTACTACCTGGGAGATGTCGGAAGGTGCGACCTTCCTAGACATTGAGCCATTCGAGCCACTCGTTGCAAAGTTCACCACGCTCTGGTACTCAAGCGATATAGGAAAACAGTGGCAGTCAAACACAGTATTTCACATATACTATCTCCAGTTGAAGAGGGCTATTAGGGTTGTCCCGCATATGACATCGAACACCCTGCACCGGTTCAGACCCCTCATGAAGTTTCTCGTAGATCAACACTTTATTTATATCACTGCACATGCAGATGAGCATAAAAAATAGCTTTAGTTGTACTATAAGCTCACAGAGGAGGACCTCGAGGAAATAACTAAGGACTGGTCTGCAAAGCTCCTTATCCCTGCTGACCCCGCAGAAATGTCTGATCCTGAACTAATCGGCAGCTCAGAGGCCACTCATGAAGAACATGACACACATGGAACCAGCAGAAGGAAGAAGACCAAAGAGGTACAAAACCTGAGCAGTGCATCAGAAGAAACTGCTTCAAAGTCACCTGGACGAGGAGGTGATGACGAAGTAGATAGAGAAGAGACCGATGGAACAGATGATCAACAGAAGCAAGGTGAAGTAACGCCTCTTAGGGATCATGTTGATGAGACTGATCCCTCCAAGAAAAGGAAGGTTTCCCCCATGAAACCTACCTCGCGGAAGAAATCTAAAGCCACCAGGACTAAGCTACAGATTGTGCTCACGCTCGATGACTTCAACTTCATCATCGCAGCTGTATCAGACGCCTCATAGGATATTATGGAGAACATCAAAGCCAAGCAAGAAGCCATGTATGATAGGATTGAGACAAAACTCATAGGGGTACAGCAGGCCCTTCAATCTAGCCGCGTAGTATCCACTGTGCCCCAACCATCAAAAGAACCAGAGTTGGGAGATGAGCCTTCCCAACTCCGCAGAATAGCTGACATGACCAAGGCTCTCCTTCTTCGAGTGCAAGCAGAGAAAGAACAGGCTACAGTGGCCCTAAAGCAATCACAAGAGGAAATGGTGGATCAATGTTGAGTTGCGCAATAGGATAAATATGACCTCCACACCAAGTTCGAGGAGGAGAGAGCGCAAGTCAAAGAAGAGAAAAAGAAGTTGCTCGCAGAGAAACTCAGAGTCAAAGAAGAAGTCAATAGAGCACTTTTCTCTGTGAGCGACTTAGAGAAGAAGGTGGAAGAACCGGCAAAGAATCAAGTAGCGCAACTTGCGGAAGCTATTCATCAGCTTCAATAGAGAATCACAGACCTAGAGCTACGAACAGTGCCAAATACCCCGCAAGACGTGCGAGATCAAAGAGAATCCACTACCTGGAGTGCAGTTGAGAGGATCAGAGCATTCGCTCTGAAATGTAAACAGCTTAGCAATAGAAGTGCACAAACCTACAAGCGACTTACTAAAGACCATGAACTAAAGGCACTGGAGTCACAGCTCCAGGAGGCAAAGAAGTAAGCAGAAACAGTACACGCACAGTTCAAGCCCATGTCTGCAGTTGAAAGGATGAAGTGATCCCAGGAATAGTGCACTACTCAATAGCAGGTCCACACCATACAGAGAAAAGTCATGGAAGTGACTCAGAGGCTCCAACCAGTCCAGGACAAAGCAGTCCAATTGTTTGAGGAGATTGAATGCTGAGGAGAAGAACTGGAACAAGTCATCGTTGCAGTCGAACAACGCTTAGAGGGACCTGTCAACGAAGTAGTTACCCAGGAGTTCGTCAAGCAAGAGTCCTTGGCGCAGCAACAGGTCGAAGCAGCTCGATCCAGTCTCGAGGATTTTGAAGCAGAGATACCCAGACCAAATTGACTCGGAACGAGTCACAGGTGAGTGTTGGGGGCATGTTGGCCCTTGACCAATTTTTGAGGATCCTTGGTCATGTTTGACCTATTTTGGGGCTGCAATAGGCTGTCGAAGGAGGAGCGCAAGTCGAAGTGGAGATCGCGGGATCTTGGCCCCTTGTTTAGAGATTTTTGGGTTTTGGGTTATGTAATGGATATGGGGATGTCGGCCCATGAGTTTACCCATTTTTAGGCCCTTTTTGTAATGTATAAATAGAATCTAGGTGATGTAAGTAAAAAGAGTGCAAGTGTGTGATACCAAGTGTTAAGTGCAAGTGATAGTTGTACATGCTCTATGCATGTTGTGTGAGACTTGCAAGGCTAAGTGAAAGTGACTGTAAGAGATTGAGTAGAAGCTTTGTGTTGTAACCTAGCTCAGGGAAGGAGGATCTGGCAAGGTGTGTGCATATCTCTTGTCCTATATGGAGTAGGATTTTGTGGCTCTGTGCATGTAGAAGATTGATAGAAGACAATAAAAGAGAAGAAGAGTTGGTGGACGTAGCCCCAGGCTGGGGGTGAACCATGTATATCCTGTGTTGCTATGCTTTGTGCAATGCATTGATGTGTTATGTGTTTACTTGCTTAGTGCTTTGACGTAAGATGAATGATAGATAGATATGTGATGCTTTGTGCTTAATAATATGGATTAATGCTAGATCTAACCTATGTGAATGTCCTTAGTACTCGAATATACTAGATCTGGGTGAATATTGCGATGCTCTGTGATTAGGGTTTTAACTTCGAATTAGATACTAATTAAATATTGATGAACTGTAACTACCAAGTGATTTGATAGAATATTGTAATCACAGATCTGTGTCCCAGCTAAGGTTGTAGACAATGGAGTCCTGCAACCACCCCTGCCTCTACCTCGGGTGAGACTTCATCTGCTTCGCAGGTGTTGTCGAAAGGGCCGGTAGTTAGGGTTTTATTGGTGCGCTCTTGAGCATTGAACCCTGGGTCTGCCCTTGTGCCAACTGGACCGAAGAGTTGATTCGGCTCAATCATTTGAATATCCTTGACCGGGAGGTCACACAACCCCGAGGAGAGAAGGGGGATTCTGCATCAATGAAACTGTCCAAAATCACCTTGAAAATAATATAGAAAATGTTTCCTATGGGGTGTGGCATAAAATGAAGCCCCTGAATCTAATACCCAAGACTCAAAAATATTTTCTACAGAAGAATCAAAGCATCTTGTAACACATCACGAGTTACATTTGCTTCCTGAATTTTCTCTTGTTGTCCATCTCTTTGTTCCTTGGAGCTCTGCATTCTTTCTTCAGATGTCCTTTCTTCCCACAATTCCAACACTTTATCTTTCCCAGTCTGTATTTGGATCTTCCCTTCCTAGAATTCTCACAGTTAATGAATGGATATAACCTACAGCATACCCACTATAACTTCCTCTTTTTTCTCTCACGATCTCCTCTCTCATAATACAATATTCACCATGACATATAGCCGCAATACAATTCCCTCATAAAAGAGGGTTTCCTTCCAGGGAAAAAAACCCTAACATAATTTCTACTATCATATCTGTGACCTTATAATGAATGGTCCATATTTATAATAAAATTACAATATACATTTACAAGGCTATTTTTCCTTCGGGGGATTCGCCCCTGGACCCTGCAAGGGGGGTAACCCCCCTTTTCACTCCCCTGCATGGAGGAGTGTACATTCTTCTAGGGTGTAAAGTCTTCATGCAGTATAAACACAGTTGAAAACAAATAACTCTGAATCAGGAAGATAATCAGACTCCACAACCAATAGGTAATGATATATTCCCTTTCATGCTTTAGTGCAGATCTCCTCAAAATATTGTCGAGTCCTAGCTTGTAGAGGTAACCATTCATTAGGGTGAATGGTGAATATTTCATTACTAGAATTTTTCATTTATTAGTTAGGATATTATCAGGTGCTTTCCCTTCTTCTAAGAAATTTGCAATTTCTTCTAGTTCTTTAGGGACTGCTTCTACTCTGAATATGTTTACATATTGGAAATCACCTTCAATTTCAGTCGGATCTTCTCTTGTCTCCAGTTAGTATAGGTTATCTGGCCTAACATTTTTCTTCCCTGGTCAAACTATTACTTCAAATTCGAATTTTTGAAATAGTAGTAGCCATCGACACATTTCCCCTTAGAGCACTAGTTTCTTTACTAGATATTTCAGCGCCTAGTGATCTGTGAAGAATATAAATGGGTTTGATAATAAGTAGTGCCTAAATGTTTTTAGGGAAAAAATCATTTCTATGGCTTCACATTCCCTTGTTGAATAATTTATTTCTACCTTGTTTAACTTCTAACTGGCATATGCATTTGGGTGGTCGATTAACTCATCATATGGTTGGGATAAAATTGAGTCGACAACGACATTGGATGCGTCGACATGAACGTGGAATTTATTTGACCAGCCGAAGAATCTTAAGGTAGGTGATTCTACCAACTTTATTTTTAATAGTTCAAAAGATTTGTTGTATTCCCGGCTCCAATAAAATTCATCTTCTTTCTTTAGTAACTCGTTGATTGGAAAAGTAATGTCAGAATAGTGATGAATAAACTTTCAATAGTATCTTGTGTGCCCAAGGAAGATTTTGATTTGTTTTTGGTTCACTGGTGGTTTCAAGTCGAGAATGACTTTGATATTAGACATGTCGAATTTAATCGTGTCTTTGCCTACAATGTGGCCCAGCAATATACCAATTGTCATGGAAAAGATGCATTTTTTTAATATTTAAAGATAAATGGATTTGCTTGCATCTTTCCAACATCATTCTTAGCCATTGTATATGATATTTTAGGAGGCTATAGATGGTCCAGTAATCAGATTCTACTTCCATTTTTTTATAGATATACTCCTAAAATTCCTTAACCACTATTTTGGAAAAACCTATTGGGGCATTTTTTAAACTGAAGAGCATTACTCGATATGCAAAAGAGCCAAACTCAGAGACAAATGTAGTTTTTCCTTGATACTCTTTTTCTATCGATACTTGATTGTATCTAGGGAAGTTGTCAGTGAAAAAGTAGCATTCGTGTCCCACAACTTCATTGATAATTTCGTCGACAAAAGGTGTTGGGAATGGGTCAGTCACTATGGGTTTGTTTAATCCTCAAAAGTTGACATAGATTTAAAATTGTTTAGGTCATGTTTCTTATTTGCATGACCATTTGACTTTCCCATTCTGACTTGTGGATTGGGTATATGATATTAGTAGTTAACATTTCTTTGATTTCCTTTTGAACGATGGTTTTGTATTTGTGCTCCAGTTTATATGGTTGTTTCTTGATGGGTTTGGCTCCAAGGAGGAGTTCAATCTTCATTTCGCCCATCTCTTGTAATATTCCTTTGAGATATTTATAATCATGTGCGAAGAAATCCTGATATTCTTTTAGTAGATCCATTATTTCCATGGTTTGCTTATCAAACCAATAGTCACCTACTTTGGACATTTTTGGTTGCCCATCTATAGAGATGTCGAATTATTTGGTATTTATTTCTGCATCCATCCATTTGGGCACTTTAGACTCATCTATTTGGCATTCTCCTTCTATGAATTGACTGTAACTTGAAGCGAAATAGGGTTTTTTGTGTGTTCATTCTCCTCTGTTTCTTCCTTGGTCATGGAGTAGATTTTTTTACAAAATTTTGTACTCCTGGGTGGTCCTTTTTCCATCGAAATATTTACCCTGGAAAAATTATGTTTTCCATTTCTACTCCTCAAACTATTACACTCTCTATACTATGTGTCAATACCAAGTTACAAGTCAAATTCGATCCCTCATCGACTTTAGTTTTTCCTTTTTCTTGAATTTTTTCGAGGCTTGGTTTTCCCAAGAAATTTTGTATTTCTCTAGCTGCCTCTCACAGGAGTGTCTCTTTAGGATTAAATTCAAAATATTTAAGGGCTTTTTTTTAATTCCAGTCAGAAGTATGACCCGATGCTTCTTCAATCTTATACCACTTGTGAGGTATATCATCTAATGTATTCAGGAGCATGTGCGGCCATGCTCTTTCATCTCGATAGCCTTCTTTTCTCTGTTCTTTCTCGCACTTATGTATGTGGATCACTGGGTCGAATCCAGGTTTAAATATCATGATGTAAATATTTGTAGAGAGATTTTTCCCACCGAATATTTCCATAAAATATAATGTGGTGGTATTCTGTGTTTGAAGTCGGTTTGCATGAGTCTCCCACCATCGGGTTACTTTGACAATGAATGATTTGACTAAAATTTGTATTCTTCCTTGTTCCCCAACTGATTTGGAGACTTCATCGACATGTGACAATGGAGAACTTCATTCATTAAACCATGGAGAAGTTCTTGTGTATGCAGTAGTCGGTAATAATGTTGGTGTTTGTTTTAAATTTTGATGATAGGGAATGCATGAATCAAGAAGCATGATCTGGATTGTTTGATACACCTTTCTGAAGTTCTTCTTCGGGTGCTTATTGGTTGAGGGCCATGTGGCACCCACGTGGATCCACCTCACACATGTTATTTCTAGTTTCTTCCTCCACGGTGGAAGACCATCAACCGTCTGATCCCATGACTAGGCTTAAGCTCTTTCTCATATATAATTTGTGGAGGGGTACGACGTTTTGGCGCTTCACACCTCTTTGTTATCTATGCACGAGACCACCCGAAGTTTCAAACTTTTGAAGTCCCATAAGCTTTTCACGTAGCCCTGGCCTTTGGGTTGTTTGGTCACTCTACCATACTACACACCAAATCCTCTAGAGTCCCGAAGTCCTAGGCTTCTGGAGTCCCGACCACTTCAATAATCCTTTTGGATAGGCGGGAACGTACCATGAGGTGACACGTGGAAGGGCCAGAGTGTATGTGATACGCACGAAGCTGGGTAAAATGTGGCACTTCAAACTGAGGTCCACGTGCCCCTAAGCAATGTCACTAAGACACGTCACCCGGGTTCAACAGCCTTCTAACATCCCTCAGATATCACAGTCGAGATCTAGCCATGTAGATCCATAGATCCACGGCTCGAGTTACCTCGGGATTTCGACGCTCAGGAGTTTGGCAGTGAAAACTACTCTTTTCTCCTGAAGTTGGTCAGCATCAAGCGGACTACATCATAAATCTGACAGCTAGGAAGGAACCCAAGGGTTCCCTAGATCTGTGTTCCCTATTACTTCGTGAGTTCAGCCTTCGGGAGCTTTGGCTCCACTGCCACACCATTTTCCCGAAGCGAGATATTGTCGAAGTGCCCTCTGCGAGTCCCTCCTCCTGAATGAGATGACAGTAGGCAGGACTCCTAAGGATATCCACCGAATCTATGGCTCTCCCTCACTTCGTAACTTCGACGTTTGGGGATTTTGATGCTATAGCATCTCCCTTATCCCGAAGTGGAACTTCACCGAAGTGCCATACGCGAAACCTTCCACTAGAAGATCAGACGGTCAAGATCAATGACTCACAACCCTTTGCGATTCTGGAACTTGGGTATTTTTTTCAGTTATGAATTTTGATATCCCAGGGCTTCGAGCTCCCGAAGATCCGAAGTCGTCAAGAGATAGTTCTTTTCGGTCTTAGCGCAGGATTCTTAGACCTTGGTCATATGGACCCTCTGATGAATCTCTAGCTATAAGCTCTGCTCCTAGCCAAGATTTGGTTAAGGATTTGGGCGTAAACCTAAGGTCTATTAGGATACTGGCTTGATGGAAGCGCCTTCTTAGCTCATAGAACTTTAAGTTCTGAAACAGGGCATGGTGACCTCGTGGAATTACCAAGACGGTAGCAGTGCCAAGAGGCTTGCTCCAACTATGGAACTGGGAGGTAATTCCTTGGGGAAAACACCTTCGAGGGTTAAATTGGAGCATATATAAAATCAAGTAGAAGCATAAGTCCTCAAGGAGATAAATACATACACATCACTTGATCAGTCATAAAGAGGCAAATCTTAAATGTATACATACATGTATTCATGCAATATTCAATTTCAAAGCACAAAAACACTTGTCAAAACTAGAATATGTGATACGACTACTGCAAGGAGTGCTCGTTTCCACCCAACCATAGGCTCAGTCACTCCTAACGGATTTACCACTATCCACCCCCGAGCTAGACCACGATGCCTTAAGATTGAATCTTTTCTTCTGGCTCGATGAAATTTAGGGTCAATGGTTACTCTCGTTCTCCCGTCACAGGAATAGATAGGGATCAAGGTTACTCTCCTTCTCTCGACTCGGTCTCTATTTACTGTGATCAGAATGAACTCTTTTCATAGTTCTTCCTCGAACCTGAAAGCTCAGTATCTCGTCTCTCCACTCTTCGTAGGCCCTCTCTGCCCACCACACCTTTCCTTTCTCTCCTTCCTTGGCAAGATTATGTGTGGCCCAAATTCCCAGTCTGTAATTCCCCCATCCCCTCATTAACTCTTGAGGAGGCCTTCCCACCTACCAACCTGACTGTAATTCATTACTGGGTCAGAGGGTCATTTTGATCTTGAGAAATTAAATCCAACATAGTACTGGTCTGGTGGAGGTTAACGCAACCATTCCCGGTCCCCTCCACCATCTCTTTCATAGATTTCATGGTCTCTCTTAGCATACCCCCCTTCTAGTAGTCATGCAACACTTTATTCATTTTCTAGTAAATAACATAATTTACATTCATTGACCTGTTATACAAAGGTCCATCAAATCAAACATTCACATGTATTGATTTTTCCATAGTCTCTTGGCCAATATAGTTATATTTACAAACTGGGGGAAACAGAGTGTTACAATTCCCTCCCCCTTAAAGGAACATCGTCCTTGATGTTATATCTGTCAACACACTATGTATTTATAGAAGTAACCAAAAATGGATATGCATGTCTCATGGCATCCTCCATTTCCCATGTAGCCTCATCTGGGCCAAAGTGTTTCCACTGCACCTTGACCTGTGTAATGGTTCGGTTCCTGAGTGAGGTTTCCTTCCTGTTTAGTATGCATTGAGGTCCTGGCAGGAATTATCCCTCCAACTCCACCTGGATCAAAGACCAGTCAATTATATGATTAGAATCATGTACATATTTATTCAATAATGAAACATGGAAAACATTATGTTCCTTTATTGTGGGAGGGAGTGCTAGCCTATAGGCTATAGGTCGCACTCTATCTAAGACTTCAAAGGGTCCACAATACCAAGGTGCTAACTTGGCACAAGCTCCCATTCTTAGGGAACTCCTCCTGGGCCTAACTCTGAGATAGACATGGTCTCCTATCTTGAACTCTCTGGGACTCCTCTTTCTGTCAGCGTAACTCTTCTGTCTATCCTGAGAAATTTTTAGATTTTTCTTTATCTTGTTGATCCATTTATTTCAATATGTCAGGTTCGATTGTAATTCTATCCACTAGATTACTCCAGCTGATTGGAATTTTGCATTGTCTACCATAGAGGGCTTCAAAAGGTCTCATCTTCAATGACTATTGATAACGTTGTTGTAGGAAAATTCTACCAATGGAAGGTAGTCTTTAAACTTCTTAGGATGATGCATTACATTCATCCTTAACATGTCTTCTAAGATTTTCTTTACTCTTTCTGTTTGTCCATCAGTTTGGGGGTGATAGGTTGTGCTAAACAACAATTTAGTGTCAAAACCAGCCATCAAGGATTTCCAAAAGCTTGAAGTGAATTTTGTATCTCTGTCACATACAATCTCCCTGGGCATACCATGCAGTCTTAATATCTCCTTCATGAAGATGTTGGAAATATCTATTTCCTTGCAAGTCGATTTGATAGGAACGAAGTGAGCAGACTTGCTCAATTTGTCCACCACTACCATGATGGCATCATTTTGCTTGGCCAATTTTGGTAATCCGGTGATGAAATCCATGGAGATGGTTTCCCATTTCCATTATGGAATTGGTAGAGGTTGTAACAACCCTACTGGGTGTCATTGGTCTGCCTTAACTTGTTGGCATTCTAGACACTTAGCTAGATAGTCATCTATGTCCATTTTCAATCCAGGCCAATAGAATTGTTTCCTAGTGGCAGTGATCATTTTCTGATAACCTGGATGACCAGTATATGGTCTCTTGTGCAGCTCGTCCATTATGAACCTCTTCAATTCGTCACAACTTGGGATATACAATCTGTTTCTATAAGTCAGCAGGCCTTCATCGAGCATCTGATAGCCTTCATACTTTATCCCTGTAGGCTCTTGCCTTAGGTATGAGGTCACAGTCTTGAAGAATGTATATGTTTCTTGTGCATTCCTAACTCTTTCCCTGACATTCGTTTCACAGGTGATTACTGCTGCCAAGTGAATCATTTTCATACTTCTACTAAGGGCATCGGCCACTCTATTTTCCTTTCCTTTGATGTGTTTTATTTTGAAATCAAATTCACTAAGGAGAGCCATCCATCTAGCTAGTCTAGAATTGATATTTGGTTGATCAAATAGGTGCCTCAACTCACAGTGGTCTGTCATAAGTACAAATATCCTACCCAGGAGGTAATGCCTCCACATTTTTAAAGCATGCACTATGGCAGCCAATTCTAGATCATGGGTCACATAATTGATTTAATGCTCATTCAATTTTATGGATTCATAGAAAATTACACGTCCTTCTTGCATAAGGAATCCTCCAAGTCCTTCCTTGCAGGCATCTGTACAAACGAGGAAATCATTATTCGGGTCATGAATTTTCAGCACGGGTGCATGGGTCAGAAGGTATTTCAGTTTCTAAAATCTTTCTTCACATTCTGATGTCCAGGTGAATTTAACCCCCTTTTTCTGAAGGGAAGTGATTGGACAACCAATATTGGAAAATCCTTTTATGAACCTTCTATAGTATCCTGCTAATCCCATAAAGGATCTGATATCAAATACATCATTTGGGGTAGGCCATTCCATAATAGATCTTACCTTATCAGGGTCTATTGCCACTCCTTATTTATAAATAACATGGCCTAAGTAATGGACTTGCTTCTGGAAAATGTCACACTTGCTAAAGTTAGCGTAGATTTGATGCTCTCTTAGTACTTGAAGTACAAGTCTAAGATGTTTTTCATGCTCCTCTATGTTCTTGGAGTAGATTAAGATATCGTCAATGAAAACCAATACAAATCTGTCTAGGAATTTGTTGAGTACATTATTCATCAAGCACATAAAAGTGGTGAGGGCATTGGTTAATCCAAATGGCATCACCATAAATTCATAGTGACCATATCTAGTCCTTAAGGTTGTTTTGTGAATGTCTTCATCCTTGATTTGGACTTGATGGTATCCATACCTTAATTCAATCTTTGAGAAAATGGAAGCACCCCATAATTGGTCGAACAAGTCATTGATTCTTGGTAAGGGGTACTTGTTCTTTATGGTTGTCTTAATGAGTTTTCTAGAATATATGCACAGTCAAAGCGTGCCATCTTTATTTTTCACAAACAAGGCTAGTGCTCCCCATGGAGACACATTGGGCTAGATGTAGCCTTTGTCCCTCATTTCCTTTAGTTATAGCTTGAGCTCAACTAGCTCAGGTGTACTCATCCTATAGGGTGTCCTAGACATTGGCACTACTCCTGGTGCAATTTCTATCGAGAAATCAATGTCTCTTCTTGGAGGTAGACCCGGTACCTCTTCTGGAAACACGTCTCTATACTCTCTTAAGATGGGGTGGTCCTCTAGGTAAAGTTTGTCATTCTCATCATATTCCAAGACCTATATTTCATATAGAGGACATCCCTTTCTGCAATACTTTTTTATTTGAAGGATTGATATTTGTCTCACTGAGAAAGGATTTTGAATCCCTCGGAGGGTTATCTTTCTCTCTTATTCATTTACACATTATAAATTTTTATGGTAATAGTCCAACTTAGTTTTGTAAGTAGCTAACTAGTCCATACCAATCAACAGGTCATAATATCCTAGGGGAAGTATGTTAAGGGTTGCTTGGGTGGGCAATCCATCCATAATGAATTGGCAAGCTAGTATGACCTTTGCGGATTTTCTTTTGGTGTTAGTGGCTAGTTGTACCAACCATGGCTTAACATGTCTAGTTGGTTGCAGTTTACACTTATCAATAGTCTGAGCAGCTAGACAACTCGAATTAGAACCAAGGTCAATTAAAATAAAAACCAAATGGTTGGAAATCATACCTTCCATATCCACCACTAAATCTTGGTGGTCATCTTGTTTATTATCCAAGGCTGCATAAATTTGTGGCATGCTCCTAGCCACATCATTGACTGTCGTAGATTCTTGGATATTGTAGACTCTCCTAATGTTTTGTTGTCTATGTGGACAATCCCTCAGCAAATGCTCTTCTCCACAACCCCAACATTTCAAGGTTTCTTTCTTTGGGTTATCAATCTTCCCTGAGGTTGCTCCAAAAGGTTTATTTCCACTTTGGGAGGAGAAATTTTTTTGATACACACTTTTAGTAGGAAGGATCATCCTAGATTTCTTCCCATAGTTCCTAAATCTTGAGGATTTAAACCCCTTCTTCTTGAATCTGGAACCATTTTTTTTCTTCCAATCCTCACGAGGTTCTATCTAATTCCCAAGTTGTTCATAACAATACCTTGCTTTTCGGATAGTCTCTTATAAGGTCTTTCGCTCGTCAAACTCAATCCTGTCCCGGTAGGACTGAGGTAACCCACTAATAAATCGTTGCACTTTTACCTTTTCATCTTTTCTGTAGGGTACATACCTTATCAGTTCAAGGGATTTATTGATATATTTCTCTATGGTGAGTTGTCCTAGATTGAGTTCATAGAACTCTTTAGTCTTCCCATGAAAGTATTTCTCTGACGGATACTTCTCTTTAAAGTATTTCTCAAATTGTTTTCATGATATGTCCTTCTCATGGATTCCTTTCACATTCCTCGGGTCTTCCCACCAAATGGAATTCTTTACATTCAGGTTGAAAATGGCTATTCGAGCCTTAAAGTTTTCAGAGTAGTCATGAACTCTAAAGTGCTTCTTTAAACTAAGTAGCCAAGCTTCTTCTTCTTCCCCTTTCTTAATCTCTCCGTCAAAAGACAGTGGCTTGTCTTTCTTGAACTCTTCAAGATCACAACCTTTGGAATTCTTTTGTTTCCTTCCTTTCTTTTGAGAATATGAGCTAGCTTTGTTGCTAGAAGATCCTTCGGAGTTGTCAGCTTCCTCTCCAGAGGAATTTCTTGATGAGTGTCCCATGTCTCCATTCTAGGCCTTCCTCGAGGTAATCCTCTGATTCTGACCACTTATGCGGCCACGTTTCTGTATCTCAGGTGGGATTTGACTTCTCTTCATATGTTGTCGATCCATATGACTGGTTGCAGGTCCATTTTGTAGTTTCCTATGTATATCAGATAAGCTTTGCAGCAAGACTGCATTAATTTTTGTTTGTTTTTCTTTCTCCTTTATCAATCTCTAGTTGTCAGCCTTGCAACTCTATAATTAGTCCATGATTCTCCTTATAGTTTTAGCCAGATCCGGAGGGGTCTCCACCACCCTCCTCTCATCATATTCTTCATCTCTATTGTGGGAGCCATCCCCCACTTCATGGTGCATCACCATCCTCTATGCTTGTATTTTTTCATGATTTACTGACTTCTTGAGTGCTGACAAAGCACTTGTTGTTAGCTAACAATTTATTAGTTCATGAACAACACATAGTTCATATTTATTAAATACACACACACAGTAGAAATATTTCATTCTTTTCTTCAGTGAAAGTTTAACCAGACTCTTTAGGAAAGAGGTAAGGTAGGGAGTCACCCTTAAATTTATTTTAAATATGGTTTTACACAACTCGTCCATGAGCCCAAGTAGGCCAAGTGTTGTAACCATGCTTTGATACCAATTTGTAACACACCCAACCCCTGAGTGGCTTTCCTAGGGATGGGGCATCAAAATTTTGTTCTCCTTATATGGTCAAATCCTTCATTCATGATCTCTATCACACTATTCTTATCCATAGCTTTCCAACCAAGGTATCTATGCCCCAAAATTGAGCTTAGAACCGATAGATACACCTTTCCAAATTTCTTCGAGCATTTATTAGTTGAGTGCCACGTGGCGCCCATGTGGATCCACCTCACATGTGTTGTTTCTATTTTCTTCCTCCAAGGTGGAAGACCATCCACCATTTGATCCCGTGACTGGGCTTAATCTATTTCTCATATATCAATTGTGGAGGGGTATGATGTTTTGGCGCTTCACACCTCTTCGCTATCTACGCATGAGACCACCCGAAGTTTCAAACTTCCAAAGTCCCATAAGCTCATCATGTGGCCCTGACCTTTGGGTTGTTCAGTCACTCAACCATACTACACTCCAAATCCTCCAAAGTCCCGAAGTCCCGGGCTCCCGAAGTCTCGGCCACTTCATCAATCCTTTTGGTTAGGTGGGCACGTACCACGAGGTGACATGTGGAAGGGACGAGGTGACATGCACCCTCAATAGGGGTGACACGTGTCATGCTATAGTAGGTATAGAGGGTATGTGATATGCACAAAGATGGATAACAGGTGTCACTTCAAACTGAGGTCCACGTGCCCCTGGGTGACATCACTAAGCCACGTCACTCGGGGTCGACAACATTCTAATATCCCTCAGATCTCACGGTCGAGATCCGGCCATGTAGATCCATAGATCCACAGTTGTGGTTACCTCGACAGTTCAATGCTTGGGAGTTTGGTAGTGCAGACTCCTCTTTTCTCCAAAAGTTGGTTAGCATCGAGTGGACTACATCGTAAATATGACATCTAGGAAGGAACCCAAGGGTTCCCTATATCTACAATCCCTATTACTTCATGAATTCAGCCTTTGGGAGCTTTGGCTCCACTGCCACACCATTTTCCCGAAGCGAGATATTGCCAAAGTTCCCTGTGCGGGTCCATCTTCTTGATTGAGCGAACAGTAGGCGGGGATCCTAAGGATCTCCACCAAGTCTATGGCTCTCCCTCACTTCGTAACTTCGACGTTCGGGGAGTTTGATGCTATAGCATCTCCCTCATATCGAAGTGGAACTTCACTGAAGTGCCATACGCGAAACCTTCCACTAGAAGATCGGACGGTCGAGAAGGGGCCCCAACAGACTCTCCAGATCAATGACACACAACCCTTCGTGACTCTGGCACTCGGGTATTTTTTTCAATTATGAAGTTTGATATCCTAGGGCTTCGAGCTCCCAAAGATCCAAAGTCGTCAAGAGCTATCTCCTTTCGGTCTTAGCGCGAGGTTATTAGACCTTGGTCATACAGAACCTCTGATGAATCTCAAACTATAAGCTCTACTCCTAGCCGAGATTTGGTTAAGGGCGCAAGACTAAGGTCTCTTAAGATACTGGTTTGATGGAAGCACCTTCTTAGCTCGTAGAACTTTAAGTTCTGAAACAGGGCAGGGTGAACTCATGGAATTACCGAGATGGTAGCAGTGCCAATAGGCTTGCTCTGACTCTGGAACTGGGAGGTAATTCCCTAGGGAAAACACCTTCAAGGGTTAAACTGGAGCATATAGAAAATCAAGCAAAATCATAAGTCCTCAGGGAGATAAATACATACACATCACTTGATCAGTCAATAGAGAGGAAAATCTTAAATGTATACATACATGTATTCATGCATTTTTCCATTTCAAAGTGCAAATCATGAAAACACTTATCATAACCAGAAGATGTGATGTGACTGTTGTAAGGAGTGCTTGTTTCTACCCAACCATAGGCTTAGTCACACCTAACAGATTTACCACTGGCCACCCCCGAGATAGACCACGATGCCTTGAGATTGAATCTTTTCTTTTGGCTCAGCGAAAGTTAGGGTCGAAGGTTACTCTCCTTCTCCCATCATAGTAATAGATAGGGACGAAGGTTACTCTCCTTCTCTCGACTCAGTCTCTATTTCATGTGATCAGAATGCACTCTTTTCACATTTCTTCCTTGACCCAAGAGCTCAGTCGCTCATCTCTACACTCTTCGCAGGCCCTCTCCGCCCACCACACATTTCCTTCCTTTCCTTCCTTTCCTTCCTCAGCAAGATTGTGTGTGGACTGAATTCCCAGTCTGTGGTCAGGTCTATATGCCTTACAGATGGGTGGTCTACCCCCATCCCCTCATTAACTCTTGAGGAGGCCTTCCCACCTACCAACCTAACTGTAATTCATTACTAGGTTAGAGGGTCGTTCTGATCTTGAGCAATTAAATCCAGCAAATTATTGGTCTGGTGGAGGTTAACGCAACCATTCCTAGTCCCCTCCACCATCTCTTTCATAGCATTTGGGATCTCTCTTAGCACACCCCCCTTCCATCAATCATGCAACACTTTATTCATTTTCTAGTAAATAACGGAACTTACATTCATTGGCTTGTTATACAAAGTTCCATCAAATCAAACGTTCACACGTATTGAGTTTGCCATAGTCTCTTGGCCAATATAATCATATTTACAAACTCGGGGAAACATGGTGTTACACCATCCAAGAAGGCTCAAGGACCATTTTTACTATTTTTGTAGCTTTCATGCATAGTAGTTGTTTCTTAGATAGTGTTTCATTCTCTATTAAAGTTATATTTAGCTTTACATGATAAATTTCCATTTATGTTAAATATTTTGACTAACTGGCCAATTGTAGCAGCATCCTGTAGAAACGTTCAATAACCTTATGGGGCATCCCTAAGTCCCTCCCAAGGTTAAGAACCATAGATTCACTTCAGTATTTTATAGTCTAGTTGTTTCAATGCTTTTAAGGACTTGCACTACCTTTTTAGACTTCATTTTTCTTCCTATAGGAGTATCCTGTAGAAACTGTGCAAATCCTATAGAAAAGCACAATTCCTGTAGAAATCTCATGTAGGTTTGTTTTAGGTTCAGATTTTGACTTAGATTATTCTTTTTTTCCCGAAAGTATCAATAAAAAATAAAAGAACATTTGTATTGATAATGATCAAAGGATTAGATGGTTTTGTTTTTTCATTAGTGTAGTTTCATTTCCATTACAGTTTTTCTGTCATAATTTACAGCTTTTACCTTTATCATGGTTCTCAGTCATAATTTCAATTTATCTTTCCCGATTCAGTAATATTTGATGCAATAGAACAAGTTATTTTCATGCACTTTATTTTAGATGCACTTTCAATTTGGTGTGCTTCCTTCAAGCAATTAATTTAGAACTTCTTCTTGTCATTTGATTTCCTGCACATTCACAACCTTTGATCCATTTTCAAACCATTGCTATGACAATTACATACTACAAATATAGTGCATAACACATCTTAATTTTGTATGAACCCTGGGTTGACAAGTAAAGTAGGATACCAAGGGTACATTAAATCATTGTTGTTATTTCTAGGTCTATCACTTTTTGGCACCGTTGTCGGGGAGGTGTTGAAGTTTTCATGTTATTTTCTTTTTGTTTTCTTTTGTGTGACTTGGAGAAGTAAAAAAAGGATACCTCAATCACAAAGCCAAACTCACTATTTATATAGTGTAACAGCCCAACTGTGTGAGTATTGATAGCTCCTTGTCACACTCTCTTTTTGCATTAAATATCAGAAAAATTAAAATTAAAATTAAAAATTAAAAATTAAAAATTAAAAATTAAAATTAAAAAAACACTTTCTTTTGATTTCATGAATGACTAGACCTAGAGATAGAAAAGGAATTTTTTTACCAAAAACCCCCACCACAACAATGTTATAGAAATGTTTTCCACACTTCATGCATATTGCTTTGATGGCCTTTCATTTCCCTCTGCAGACTCAAGTTCCCCCATTTTTCTCACTCCATAATCAAAAATTCAAAGTTTTGCACATATACATGGGCCACAATTACACAGCTTTTGTATGCATAGGTTGCTCCATTACATCCCGCGTACATCGGGTTTTGTGCTCAAAAATTAAAAATATGGTAGGTTTCCACGCCATGTCATGAGATCCATGATCCTTGAACTTCCATATACTGGAAATGCTCTGAATCGACCATTCAATTCCATTTGGAGACTATAAATTGAGCCATATACAAGCCTTGAATATACACACATCATTGAGAGAAAATCCACTCTGGAGAAATTTCACTTCATATTGAGTTTATATCCCTTTGTACTTGAAATTTTGAACTTCTTGTGCTCGGCCCCCAAGCTCTTCCTATCTTGAGAAGGAGAAACTCAATTACTCCTACTACTTGTGAGCTTGCCTTTGTGGAGGATTGAAGTGGTGAAGGCCCAGCTGGAGGGACTTAGTTTCTCGATTCTGATATGTGTCATTATAGAAGTTTGTCATCTATGTACTTATGTTGATTACATTAATATAAATACTCTTTTATCGTCCAATTATATGTCACAAATATTTACATTTATTTCCATGGGCGTATTTGTTATACATGTTAATGGATTATGCTAGTTTATATGATAACATTTTATATAATTTATATATGCTTGTATATCTTGGTTGTTGAGGACAACATGCAGGAATCAATATTTTGGTCATGAGCTCATTTGTGGTATTCTTAGGATGTCTGAACTAGGTAGGCTCTTATCCTTCTCTTGTTAGAATTTATATTTATCTAGCATACTTGAGTTTAGATTTGATTTTTGGGTGTCGTTCCATCTGTTGTGGTTTACCCCTTGCCATAGCAATTTTCCTCATAACAGAATTGGTGACTCCACTGAGGAAGATATCTCTTTTGGGGTATTGGGTGATTTTTATCCTTCATTTCTCTATATTTTCCTGATTTTATGTGTCGCATGTTTCTTGACAGCCTTTATTTTTCTTTATATCTGAGTTTATTAGCCTAACCCTTTCCCTAACAGTGTCTTCTTTGGCATATGTGGTTTTCCCCTTGATAGTCGCATATATACGCGAATTGTTTGTCTTTAGGGCACGTACATATGCATATGTTCCCTAAGCAGTCGCGTACACTATTTTCTGAGTCTTTTTTTCTAATTTTAGTGTTTGTTGGATGCATTTTGATGGTTATTGAGACTTCTTAGCTCCCTATATTGATGGTTGAGTGCCTATAGAGAGATAGGAAGTTGCGTTATTGGTAAATATTTTGGTCGAACTAATTTCTTGTCATTTTTCTCATTTGTTGTCCTTGCATTCTGGTCTGGTTACTCTCTTCTTAGTGTTCTTCTTGGCTTGTCTCTTTGTACTTGTTGTACGGTCTGCCTGGGAAGTTGTTTATTCAGTCCTTTCATTTTGATTTCATTATATTGAAAATACAAAAAATATTTTGCTTTCTACATTTTATTCTGAGCATTTGCAATTTTGGTTGCATTACATTAGTTTTGACATGTTAGGAAAGATTGCACTTCATTGAAATTGTAGAGATTTCATTGTAATAACAACATTTAGAAGCATACCGTAACTTTGAAAATCAAGACTAGTACTCAGTATTGTTTTTATATTTTCTTCTTTATATATATATATATATATATATATATTGAGTCGTCATACCATCAATTTCACGATCACACCTCTTGAGTAAGCAGAAGTGATTAAAATTAACGTTGAATTAATAAAATTGATTAGAAATGATTTTATTTTTCAGGGTACACAAACAAATGTAGGACCTAGGGCCTTGGAATATGATTTTGTGAGTAAACTTTTCCAAGGCTATAAAACTCAATGTATGTGTCTGACCAAGGAGTGGTGAATCCCATTGTGCAATTGATGTCCTTAGGAAGCTTCGTTCACACTGGAGTTAAGCACGAGGTTGTGTGAAATTGGTTGCAGATATATC
>SNQJ01S0055407.1:6619-19595 GCA_010110895.2 Picea sitchensis
ATATATATATATATATATATATATATATATATATATATATATGTATGGATACACATTTTTGGGATATTTGTGGTGTTCACTTGTGTTGATGATTTTTAGTGATTTTTGATGGTGTCTAATCTATATGTTGTTGATGGACTATTGATGATTTATGTATGCATACTGGTGTCTTGAGGTGATAAATGTAGATCTAACACTAGGTTAGCCATTTTATAGTCTATTTGATTAAATTGTCTTGGAATATGTGTAAATGTGATGGAATCAAAATGTCGAGATAAAAGTCTAACTTGCAAGGATTTGTGGAAGAGGCATGGATTGCGGACATAGTACACATCGTTGAGCTGGAGGACAACCAATTGGGAATCTAATAAAACACTAGGGTGGAGAACATGGTGATGACTGGCCTAAATGAGGAGGTGAATGACTACTGTGTATTCTACTTGGTTATTGGTTGCTGACCCCAAACATATGTTGTTGGAGTGGAGAATCTCATGTGAGGGGGAATAAAGGGCCCACGCGGTCAAAGGGAGATTATGTGTCCAATAGCTAGCTCCATCGACATAATTGATGTGGTAGGCTAGTGGGGGAGGCATCTATCAATAACAAAAATGGTAGATTAGATGCAAGGCATGGAAAAGAAGACTAAAAACTCTAAAAAAGTGTACAGAAAGAACAAGCCTAGTGTAGTATGGCTACGCTCAAGCGTAAAATTTATTTAAGTACAACCCATTGACGGGTTCTTTGAGAGGGTGACGTTTGGAGGAGGCCAGGATGTAGGTGCATTTAGTGAGGCAATGTTGGATGATGTAAGGTCCTTTCCATAAGGACTCGAACTTTCCATGGGAAAAGGTATTGTGAGCTATATCGTAAGCAAGGATGAGGTCGCCTTCGTTGAATGAGAAAAGTTTGACATGGAAATCAAAGGTGGCCTTGGACCATTTTTGCTTTCCTCATTGTTCTGTAATGAAGACCGAAAGTATTCATCCAGTGACTCTAAGTTCAACAAACGATGCTCCATAAGAGCAGTGTCGGGTAATAGCTCAATAGCGGTGCGCAAGGTGTGGATTTTGCATTCGATGGGGAGAGTGGCCCTGACCCCATGGACAAGATGAAATGGCGTGAAGCCAGTGGCAGTTTTAACTGCCATGCGATAATCCCATAGCGCGAAAAATAACATATGATACCAATTGGTCTTATGTTTGTTAACCGTGCACTGCAACATGGTTTTGAGGACCTTGTTGACTGCCTCTACCTGTCCGTTGGACTGAGGGTAGTATGGGGAGGAGAACTTGTGGGATAATCCTAACCAAGATGAGAGTTAGATGAAAATTTCATTCTCGAAGTGTTCCCCATGGTCAGAGACTTGTTGGAGTGGTACCCTAAACTGGGAGATGACGTGGTTAAAGAAAAAACATGTTGCAGTGTCAGCGGTGTTGTTGAAGTTAGGAATGGCTTCGACCCACTTAGTGAAGTAATCGACTACAACGACAATGTATTTGTGTCCATTGTTGGATGGAGGTTTGCAAGTCATGCAATATACACCCCATTTGCAAAAGGGGCCAATAGTAATGACTGGGTGTAGAAGAGTAGGTGGTGCTCGTGCTTTGTTGGCATAAAGATGACATTTGTCACATCGCTTCACAACGTGGATGAAATAGTGAAACAATGTAGGCCAAAAGTAACCAACATGAATGATTTTCTCAATGGTGGACATCCTTGAGAGGTGGTCTCAACAAGCGCCACTGTGGTAGTCATTCAAGACTCAATCGACCTCATCGATAGTCAAACATCGATGGAGTATAGTGTCAACCCCTCACCGATATAAGATATCACTGATAAGGAGGTAGCAGGGAGCCTAGTGATGAATACGTGAATGATCGTCTTGGGAGAGGTGGCTTCTGAATTTTTTTGTTTGGAGGTAGACAAGAAGATCGTCGTACCAAGGGTCATCCGAGGGGATGTAAAAGAGATGTTCGTCAGGGAAGTCGGTATTGACAGGGGTACTGGTAGTATCAGAGGGAAAATCTGTGATGAGTTCAGCTAGGATGAGGGATTTATTGCTCTTGGGTGTTGAAAATTCAAGGTTGTACTCCTTAAGGATGACGATCCATCGGGAAAATTTGCCATTAATTTGTCGGCGACTGAGAAAGTAGTGCACTGGGTTGGAATCTGTGATGAATTTGGTAGTTCGAAGAAAGATGTAATGGCGCAATTTATGGACTGTGAGGACAACTGCAAGGGCCAGTTTTTTTTCATGACTATATTTCAAGGGTGTCCATGAAAGATTTTTACTAATGTAGTAAATGAAATTCTCATGATCATCATCCCCTAGTTGGACAAGAACCCCTGCTACTCAGATAGTTGAGGCCAAGATGTAGAGGATGTAGTCACGGTTATAATCAGGTGGACTAATCAACAAGGCGTTGGAGAGAGTTGTTTTGATATCATCAAAAGTGTTTTGGGCATGTTCGTCCTAGTGGAATGGGATATCATGAAGTAAGAGGCAAAGGAAACCATGTGCCTAAGTGGCATAATCAGGGACAAAGTGGCATAAGAAGATAGCTTTGCCTTGTAGGCTCTGCAGTTGGTGTAAATTCTATGGTGGGGGAATTTTCGTGATGGCTTGGACCTTGAGGGGGTCGACTGTAATGCCACATTGGGAAACGATAAACCCAAAGAGGCACCTAGCACTAACTCAGAACACACACTTGAGGGAATTCATACCAATGACACCATTGGAAGATGATTCGTAAATCATTGAGATGCTGAGTGCATTTTTTGGAGTGAGCAGTGAGATCGTCTAAGTAGGCGAGAATGATTTGAGCCAGAACATGAAAAATGTATGTCATGGTGTGTTGGAAAGTGGCTCTGTCATTCTTGAGGATGAAAGGCATGAAACAATATGCAAAAATGCCCTAAGGGGTAGTGAATGCATTTTTGTATTGATCAGCTGGGTGAATTTGAATTTGGTTGTAGCCAGAGAAACCGTCCATGAAGAACAAAGCCTCATGACCGACACAATCATCGATAATTTGGTCAATAAAGGGCGTTGGAAAGTTCTCTTTGGGATAGGCATGATTGAGATCACGACAATCTGTACAAACGTCGATAGTGCCCTATTTTTTGTTGACAGGGATGGGGTTGGAGACCCATGACATATATGTGATGGGGTATATGAACCCTGCAACGTGTAATTTTTCAATTTCAGCCTTGATGGCCACTTCTTTGGATGGGTGTAGCAGACATTATTTTTTACGGACAGGTGTGATATCAGGCCAGGTGTTTATACGATGTTCGACAATAGAGGGATTAAGGCCAGACATCTCTGTGTATGACCAGGCAAAAATGTCCTGGAAGAGAGCTTTGTAGGTGGTGATTTCTTCAGGAGAGCATGCGACGCCAATGGTGATTTCCTCTACGACTCCAGATTTGATGGAAATATCGATTTTGATGGTGGGGGAAATATTGGCCATATTTGCTTATTCAAAAGCGTCAGGGGCAGGGATAGGGTTATTGAACCAATATATATGCCCTAATGGGAGAAACTCTTTGGTTTCGGCTACGTATATGGGGTTTTGGTTAGGAGGTGCAAAGGCTTCCTATGAATGAAAATTTCTCTATGGTGGAGCGCGTCCCATGGGAAATCGGGTTTAGTTAACTCCTCAAGGATGTCTTCGTCGTAGTGAAACTGTAAAAAATATAGAGGATCGAGAGGAGTAACTTTGGTGACGGTGACCATGGGATTATTTTTTGGTGGTGATGATGTAGAGGGGGTATCGCAAGGAGGTTGTGATGGTTCACTTGACATAAACCAAATATCGAGATATTGTGGGTTGAAAATGGTAGTCGGGCATAGAATTTCCGTTGGGAAATGAATTGGAGAATTGGGGGGATTTGGGGGAAAATCCTTATATAAATCATCCAGAGGCCATGGGGGAGTAGGGAGTGCCTCAGGTTTTGGCGAGAAGATATGAACCACATCAAGTGATGGGTAGGGGTACTCATTGGTCCTAATGGAAGGGGGGGTAGGGTTTTGAATAAGGGCTAGTTGGCGATGCCTATATTCAATGATCATAGGACATTGATATGTGAAATGATCAAGTGATTCACATAGAGAGAAAGGACATCTCATTCATTCATTGACTGAGGTCGTGACATAATGGATGTCGATGACATTTGTTGGGGTGGGTTCTTGCTGAAATCTTTGGCATACGGTTGTTAGCGTCTGCCGAAATTGAGGTAACGGTGGAAAATGGTGTGTATAATGGCCATATTCTAAATAGATGGCACATGCGAATTTGGTTCGCAGTCCTTTTCTACTTGTGTTTGGGGATATAGAAGCAGTACTGGATGAAGCCAAGAGCGATGGTGATGCTTGAGGGAGTTGAATTAGATTGCGTAGCTCAGGGAGAGATGGGCACTTGTTGGTGGGGTGTCCGTCTTTCTCGCATAGCATGCAAGGAGGTGGGACACGTTGGGGAAGTGGAGCGGTGGGATCTTTCTTTTTTCATCTACCCCTAGTTGTAGCATAGGTGCTAGTGAGTGGGAGTGTGGGTGGGATAGTGGGGTTAAGTATGGGAATTTTCATCAGGATTCCTTTTGTTTGGGGAGGGAGGGATGGTTGAGGGACCATCTCAGGCGTATGTAGATACCAGATTGGGATTTCCAGCACCATATTAGGAAGGGTGAGTGTTGTAGCTACCTAGAAAGAGTGTACACCCAGTAGGGGTTAAGAGAAATGGATTTGGGTAATGGCTTGGGGGACTGTTTCCCAAACCGTGATATGGCCCCAGGGGAGGGGAAGATCAGGAATGGGTAGAGATGAAAAACTTCTAGGAGATTCCTAAGAGAGGATTTATGTGACTAGTGAGACATCAGGGATGAAAGAGGCCTCGGTGGGAGGGAGAGTATCTTCAGTTTTCATTTTGTTGGTGGAGATGACACATACTTGTGTTGAGGGATGGATGAGAAGTGGTGATCTGTGGTATGTCCCTAGCAAGGATGGGTCCTTAAAAATTCTAGGGCCCATATCGATGAGTGGATAGGCATTCGGTTTAGTGTGGACAAAAGGGAGGATGTTCTCGATGTTGGATGAAGGGTTAGTCTCATAATGTGATACTTTATCGATGGTAATGATATTTTCGTTATGGGGAAACATCATTGTTCAGAACACATAAGAGGCAACTTCCTTCATTGAATACATGTAGCTATGCCCAAAAAAAATATTGTAGTCAAGTGAGGTATTGATAACCTCAATGTCAATAAGAATGGTTTTTCCCCCAAGTTTGACGGGGACATTTTTGAAGAGCCCCTCGGAAGACAAGGGTCGTCCGTCATAAGCCCTCATAGTAATGGCGGATGGTATTAGCTCTGGAGAGCCAAGTTTCTTCCAGATGGTTTTGGACATGATGCATGTGGATACACCTTTTTCAATAATGCAGCTGTGGATTGTGATATTCTAGATTTTAACTTGTATTTGAAAAGCGACAAGAGAGGGGAGATGGGGTTCTCCACTATCGAGATCAAATGTGATGAGTCAAGTATCAACAGGGATGACTACCCCTAGAGCGGAAATTAATGACTTACATTGAGTAGGACAAGTTTGAAGAACTTCTAAGACTGACATGGCAGTGGGGGATTGTGCCAAGTCATCAACCAGACTATAATTGTGGGCTGCCCTAGCCTAAGGGTTGTTGACAATCATTTGTAATGGGATGGGAGGGATGCAAAGAGGTGTTTCAATATTAGGGCGCAAAATCATCAAAGGTGGGTCGTTCGTGACTAGGGTGGCCTCCGAGGTAGTGGGAGTAGGTTCAAAGGGTTCATTGTATTGATGACAGCATGTTTGTAGAAGGAATTCTTCCTCACTAGTGAGGAGTATAGTGCGATCTGTAGGAGGTCCTGCGTTGGCGTATTGTCCCATCTATGGTGGGGCTGGATGCATCTCCTTTTGGGTGTTCATTACCTCTTGATGTGGTATGGGTTTTTGTAACACAACTGGGGGGGGTTGTTGCACATATTGTTGTGGGGCTTGCTGGGGAGCAGGCGGTATTGGGGGACATGGTCCATTTTTGGATTCTTTCATCTGTTTGAAGTCCGCAATTCGGGTAAAATGGTGAGTATAATGGCCATACTCACAACAAAGGGAACAAGGGAAGTTTTTTTGAATATTGTTGTTTTTCTTCCCTTGGCATTTGTTTTTATTGCCCCCTTGGGGGTTCGGGTTCCCCTGGTTCTGGTTTCCCCCGGCAGGTTGGTTCTGGTTTCCTCCTGTTCCCAGATTATTATTGTTTCAGTTTTTTCCCTTCTTTCTGGCATTTTTCAACTGATGGGATGGATTAGTCGTATTTAGATGTTCAAAATTTTGATACTGTTGAACGGGAGAGAGTTGAACAAAATTAACCCCAGCATGTGGTTGTCCTTGTGGTGAAGGAATGGGCTGGGGGGGACTAGGGAAGGGAAAGTATGGATTATTTTCTGGTAATGATCCATAGGATGCATAGCAAGACGTGGAACTTTCACTAGTGCTTAGGGTGTAAGCAGAGGTAGAGAGGGTACTGGAACTAGGTTGAGCCATAGGGCGTATTGTGGGTGTTGGCAATGGTTCGCTCGTGGGTGGAGGAAAGGTCAAGGGGTATGGTTGTGGATAAGGAGGAGGATTATAATAAGGGGTTCCACCATATGTTGGTGGATATTGAGGTGTTCCACACATCAGTGGTTGTTGGGGGTGTGAATTTTGGTGTGTAGTGGTACCAATCAATCCATCTGCTGAGTGAGACATTCTAGGTTTGTTTTGGCCAAATGGCATGGGTCTTGGGGCATCAGGTAGTACCATATACAAATATCCTGACTGTGAATAAATGAGTTTGAACTATTGGTCCTTGCTGATGGCTTCTTCTTCCAATTGGGGGAAGGTGGAAGCCACATCTTTGGCAAGGAGGGAAACAAGTGATTTGAGAAACCAATTAAGGAATTGTTGCTTGGTGGCTTCTGCTTTACATAGACTACATCGTCGACGCCATACATGAATGTGGTCAATGATGTGTGTAGCGGAGGTTTGTTTAAACTCTGAGTGGAGTTCGAGACCGTTTTCATGATGGATTGGGAGTTGAAAGAAGGTAAAAAATTCTTTGGCAAAAGATTCAAAGGTCGTATGGGACCCAGAGTTTTCTTCTATGTACCACTTAGTTGATGGGCCAATGAGTGTATGTTGAAATAGTCTCAATCGGACAGATTCGTCCATAATTCTATTGGAGGATCACCATAAATGGAAGGTCAGGATATGGTTGGCTGGGTC
Organism: Picea sitchensis; assembly: GCA_010110895.2. Taxonomy (NCBI): domain Eukaryota; kingdom Viridiplantae; phylum Streptophyta; class Pinopsida; order Pinales; family Pinaceae; genus Picea; species Picea sitchensis. The sequence continues at coordinate 13,917 of SNQJ01S0055407.1, forward strand.
ATTTCCCACTTTTCCTTCAAACTTGGGTATGTCTGAAGGTAGTTTGGTAGGCATTGCAGGCCATGTGGGGTCATGTGATATAGGATCATTAGTGAGTTTAGTTAGATCCAGTATGTTGAGGGAAATCAAATATGAATTTTGGGGTTGTGGTGGAATATTAGTACCATCCATGGTGGGAATTGTTTGTGTGCCTGGCCCTGAAAGAGGAATTTTTTCGGCCATAGTGTGAATGTGGGGTGTACTTGACCCATGAAGGGGGCTTGATGGAGTTGTACTTCCTCCTTGACAAGAAGTGTGCCCCTTGCTTTGGTGTAAAGGAGGGTGTGGGGATGGTTTACCTTGGGAAGTGGACCCAAGAAAAGTGGAACCAAGCAAAGATGATCCCAATACAGTATCACTCATAGGGGTGTGAGAAAGTATGGCCGATGAGTTGGCAAGACTAGGAACTCCCCTTAGAATGGGAGGGATATTTAGCAAGAATCTAGAATGACGGGGATTTTGTGGGTCACTTATGATGTCCGAATACTAAAGTGGATGTGTGCAAATGGTGATGAGAGAAATTAATGAACAAGAGACTTTGTATAACTTGGAACTTCACAATATATCTCACAATCATATGTAATCACAAGAACAACATACATAAATCAATTGATAAAGAAGCATACATGTGGGTAGGTGGATTTTTTCTGCATGGGAGAACAAAGAAAACAAATTCTTGTGTCCTAAAAGACGTAACATCCTTCCTCTCAAATAGCACTGGACCTTCCAATAGCACTCAACAGTGGGGTCTGAAGCCACTGGAAGAGGAGCTAGTGAAGGATGAATTAATCAGTTATAATGAGGGGTAGATGGTGCATATCCTGAAAGAGATGGTGATATTTACCAATAGCCACACAAAATCTGATCAAGGTGAAATTGTAGCCCACAATTGCCACTTGGGTAGATGTCCTAAAATTTGGTCACTAGGTACCTCGGTCAAAGTGCGACATTTAGATTTTTGGCATAAGAAATGGGTCACGGGCTGGATCCCATCCAAGAGGTGGGTGCCTCAAGGGGGGACACACAAAACAACCAGACCTCGGCCTTCGAACCTTCATGGGTATCTCCCTGCCTTATGGTGTTAGGAACACTTGACTTGGAGGATTTTAATGTTCCCTATTTGACAACTTCTAATGTTTTGAAGATGTGAGAACCAGATAATGGGGAGTTATTTGGATGCCTATCCCTGAGATCCTACCTAGACTAAAATATTTTTTTTCCACCTCCTGTGGAGGAAACTTAGTGAGTTTTTAGAATTTTTTTAGATGTGGTTGTTTGAGAGATTGGGGGTGTGAGCCAATCTCGTTGAAATTAAGTGGGAGTGGATAGTTTCGTCAAGAAAAGGGTGGGGTGTTTCGGAATCCCTTTGGAGGAAACTTACTTCAACCTCCACGTTTCAAGATGNGGGAGTGGATAGTTTCGTCAAGAAAAGGGTGGGGTGTTTCGGAATCCCTTTGGAGGAAACTTACTTCAACCTCCACGTTTCAAGATGAAAACTATGTGAGTGAGTAGTGACTTTGTGTGTGAACAAGTGAAAGTGTGCCATTTTTTTTTTAATAAATTAGGTGTCACCTTGCTGCATGTGGACTTCGTGTGGTCCTTACAAGTCTTTATTACCTAATTAAATAAATTCCATTGGTACAACCTTGCGGAATTTTAAAGTCCCTAGAAAACTAGCATGTGGACATGTGGGTCCTTACTATTCCTTTAACTCCCTAGTGTGATTTAATCTAAGAAAGATTTGAAACTATCCTAGATTGTGCATATGTGGGCATGTATGGGCCCGTCACAAAACCCTTAAACTTCCCTAGTGTTTTAATCTAAGAAAGTAAACTTTAATCACTATCCTATCTTTGTAGTATGTGGGTATGTATGGGCCCATTACAATCTTAAGATGTGTTTGAAAAATAAACTAAGAGGAGTCCTGATGGGGTTGTTGTCCCCTCCTAAAGATTTTGTTTTTTTAAGGGAGATGAAATTTTCCCTCAACCTTTTTCTGATTCTCAAGATCTCCTTGGGGCACGAGAGAAGAGCATACTCAATAATTGATATCCAATTTCTGGTCCCAATGAAAGTCTTATATGTGATGTAGGATGATTCCAACTTAGAATTTACTCAAAGTAAGCCATCCATGTGGAAAAAATGAAAGCAAAAGAGGAAATAATGATTTTAACCCCCTAAGTTCCTAAGTTTTGACTAATCCCTTCATATGGGGAGGGTATCTAAGTGTGGTTCATGTTACAATCTTCATGGAATCAATTATGAGAAGGCTATGGGCCTTCAATAAATCACAAAAACGCTTACAATATTTGATTTTATGGGAAGATGCTCAGGTCGCAGAGTAGACAAAGGTGCACTGGGCGCCAATACGTAGATAAAAAAATGACCTTTCGTGCACGTGTTCAGAAGACGTGCTTGTGGGTTATCAAACCCGTGCACTTGCTGTTACATAGTCGTGAAAGAAATTCTGGATGAAATTCTCTCAACTCAACTTTGAATTTGGTTTTTTGCAGGTCGGCTTGGGACGGTTATGATTCCTGCAAGTTAAAGAAACAAAAGGAAGAGATAAAATAACGCAAATGGGGGACGAAATTGATACCTTTCCCTAGTGGATTCGCCAATCTCTTGCACCTCTTTTGTCACCTAAATGATCAAAATAAGGGTTCTTACAAGCCCAATTGGGTTAGCTAGGAAAGAGAGCAGTGAAGGAAAGGGTTAGAGGTATAAATCAGAAAGGATAAGCAAAGAACTAAATTAAGAACATTAAAAGAAACTAAACTAGAGTGCATAAGGACATTAGAACAAGAAACAAACAACACTCATGCCACCAATGGAAAGGATTGCATTAGTGTAAAGAAAACACCAAAGAAAAAGGGAGACTTTGGGTCCCCTCTTCTTCCAAGGGAGGGCTCTTGGAACCCCAAATATTGAGCTCTTATTACAAGTAACGAATTAGAATGAAATGGTGAAGAGAATCCAAAGCACATTCACTCAAGAGGTGATATGAATGGCTAAATGCAATGGTTCTAGTATGGTATTGATGAGGAAAGAGGATCCTCCAAGAGAATATCAGTAACATAACAATACAAATGAATTTCTTGAAAATATAGTGCACCCATGGATTCCTTTTATAGAATAACTTTGAGGTATTATGCAACCATTTCTTAGTGTGAATAAGGGGCCCTTTAGGGAACCCTTAGGTATTTAACTAGCCCCCCAGTCGGATTCCACCAAGATTTGGATGTCAAATCAACTTGGAAGATGAACCATAAGTGGGTGGAAGGGTGACCAATATCATTGTTGTTCCTGAGTTTATGTTTTAAGGCTATAAAACATATCGTCAAGGCATTCGTAAATGATTTAAAGAAATGATTTGGGAATTAGGAATCAATGAAAGATCAGAGCAGATTCAGTTTCTCAACTGCCTCTGTCTTGCTTCCTATTGTTCTTGGATGCTAATGTCTCGCTCAATAGAAGCCCATGATCGTTCTAACTCAACCCGGCTAGTTGTTGTTGTAAAATGGTGTTAAATAAATTTAAGGCAATACTGGTTTGATCCTGAAGGCCCAGTTCTACGTTGGGTTGTCTGCTACTTGGGACAGTCATGGATGATTAAACTTTATTTGTTTATAAAGGGATTTTAATCAGTTTTTTACTTCAGATTTCCAGAGATGAGAATAAGAAAAACAATTTTAAAATCCAAAACAGTAATGTAAACACATTCAAGGACATTTCTTGGTTTTGTAACAATTTCGAGAATTGTAAAAAACAAATAAACACTACAGAAAAATATGAGGCTTTAATCAAGAAAGAATCTCATATTTCAATAGACAATGATGAAAGAAAAACGAGATTTCTAACAAGAGTTAAGTATTAAGGAACAAAATTTTTACAGGTTTTAAAATTGCTAAAAGCGATTTCAGAGGAAAAACTGTAAATCATTTGACATCCAAACCAATCTGAAATATAAATCAATGATGTATATAACTTCAAATTGATTACTTGTTAGAAAAACATTTAATGGAACAATTCAACAAAGTATAATGAACGGGGAGAAGACACATAGCTACAAAGTTGCAGGATCCAGAATCTCATTTGCGATCTATATTGTGATGTATTTGAAAACTGATATTACAAAATGGCTCTCTCCAAAATTCTGAAGCCCTTTCTCAACTTTTAGAAACTATATTTATACATTTTCATCAAAGTTTCTCGTTGGTGACTAACCAACTTCCTAATATTTCGGTTACATAAAAATAATGTCAACCATTTACAATTTCTTTTAATTTATAATGAATAAAACATTAAAAAAAAGGTTTTAAGCTTGCGTTGACGAACTTCCTTTTTCCGCATCAATACACTGAACGCATTTCCCTAAAAATTTCACAAATATCCTGGGAGCATCGGGTATCTCATTTGCTTCAAATGAGAAAAATCTCTTTTGCAATTCGGGCAACCGATTTTTTATCATTCTTTCTGTGAATTTAATAGTTTTCAACTTTAGACTTGAAGTCACCATCCACTTGTTGATCTCTGTGATGTTGATCAATTTAATGTTTGAAATCTCTGCTTTCTTTTCCTCCATCTCTTCTCTAAACCTCACCTGGTGCTTGGCAATATTGATTTTGCCTAACAATCCGGAACAGTCATATGTTCTGATATTCAATGAATCTCTTTCAAAGAGATCGAAGATTCCCTGGCAATCCTCATTAACTTCTCTTGTGATTCATTTATATTCAGCCAGTTTTGCTTCCCACACTTTTATCATTATGTCCCCTTTAACCTGTTCAAAAATAGATAATTTCTGAGTCTTTCAAATTTCTTCCTTTGATGAGAAAGCCACTGCCTTCTGAAAAGTTGTTCTAGCTGCTTTCGCCTCCCTTTCTTTCTAGAACACATTCTCCAAAGACTTATTTGATTCCTGAAAATAATTTTGGATTATTTCCAAATTCAAGAACACTTTCTGTTATTCCTCCTCTATTCTTACATATATCTCCAATGCCTGTATCCTGAAATTTTCAAGTTCTACTACTTGGTTGGTAATAGAAACAATCTTATCTTGCAAATGTTTGTTCTCTTTTCCTAGCTTTTGAACCTGTTCCTGTGTGACCTGTATTAAGTGTTTTTCCTCATCCAAGTCTTTATTCAATATCTGGATTTCTTGCATATCCTTTAGTCTAGCTTGTTCTAGACCCTTCTGTATTCCCCAACCAATATTTCTTTCATTTTCTTTTAGTTTGTCTTGCAACTGGATTATTGTTTGGTCCTTCTGTTCAAGCAGAGTTGTTAAATTGCCTACAAAATACATGTTTGCTGATGCTATAGCACCCATTGTACCTGCTATTTCTATAGCAAATTCTCCATCCTTGAGTTTCTTTCCATCTATAATAAGTCTATGCTTTTTAATCATTCCTTCTCCTCTAGGATGAATTTCCTGTTTCAAGACTGCTCTTCGCTTTTTGCTGAAAAAGTAATTTGATGAGGGGATTTCATCTCTCGAAATGGGCTCTAGATCATTGACATATAAAACTCCTTCATGGGGGGTTCCGAAATTCGACTGTAATGGAGTTAAAGAGGTGATAGGACTACCAAGTTCTGTTGAAGCTGTTCCTCCTATTTTTTCTGGAACATTCTTCATGA
>SNQJ01S0055407.1:21179-33220 GCA_010110895.2 Picea sitchensis
CAGAAAGTGGATGAATAAGCTCATCTTTAAAATGAAAATACAGACGTTCGAACGTTTACTTTGAGTATATTTTAAAAATGACGAGATTTGTACAACTGTCACGAAATTCAAGCTCTTAATGCAAAAGATATTTTACCGAGATACGCTTTAATGTCCGTACTTAGGCGCTCTCGATTTTTTCAAATAAAACGAGAAACTTACTTAATCAGAAAATGGGGCATTAATGAATACTTAAAGAATGTTTACCATTAAATCTGTTTTTGAAAGAAGATTGATTAGTGTTAACTATAAATTAAATCTGAAAACATCACTTTTCGGGGTTTCAAAAATCGTGATGTCGAAAGATATGTCGTCGAAAAAGTCCGATCTCCGAAATCATGAAATCGCGAAATCATGACGTTTTAATTAAGATTTAAACGTTTTTTATCACAAAAATTAATTGAGATTAGACGCTATCAGGATTTCGAAAATCCTGATGTCGAGGAGTATGTTACCAATGAAGTCCAATCCCCGAAATCGCGAAATCGCGAAGGTTTGTTTGTTTTAAACATGACTTAACTTATCTTAATTAACTGAATAATCATGATTAGGGCCAAAACATAATTAGTTTAATCTAACGTGATTTATGAATCAGGATTTCGGAAATCAAGATTTCGGGAAACATGATGACAAGAGACGCGCTCTCATAGAACTGTGAATCCCGAAATCGCAACGTAATTATGTTAACTTTAAACCTTTCTTAGAAAAGACTAAACTAATTCATTTTTTTAGATTAGGGTTCCAATGTTTTGGGAAATCAGGGATCGGGGTTTCAAGATTCAATTGCATCAAACATTTGTTTGCAAAAAATTCTGAATCCCGATTTCTTTAATGTTTAAATTAAAAAATCGCGAATTTAAAATTACAACCCGTTTTAAATAATTTTTCAAAAGGGCGTTGGAAAATTTATATTTTTGTAAACATTTTTCCATTCGTTATCCAAAAATAATCGATAAAAAGGTATCGCGTATTTAGAAATGACGAAATTCTTGTTTTAGGAAAGTCAAAAACTTAAAAACACAAAAAATAAAAATCTAGGCCTTAAGGATAAAAGATTTTAAGGTCTGTTTCAACATAGGCTCCAACTAGGGACCTCGTCTCCCTGCGAGACGAGGAGAACATGTAGACTCAATGCCTTCATTGGGTAAATGGTGTCAAGGGTTTATTATTGTTAAACTGCTAAAGGAGAGGAAAAAGAGAGATTTTATAAAACCTTAGAAAATCTTTTCAAAACTTCTTATTTGCTTGAAACTCAGTTGTAGTCTTATTCATAATATTCTTCTTCCCATTCTAAATTTAAGTTAGTATTAAGATGATTAGAACAATCTGAGGAAACTCAACAGATTTGTAAATTTTAGCTTGCATCAATTGAAATAAAAATTTTAATTTTTAATTGGGGAGCTCTATTTTGACTTAAGACGAATATCCAGTTTCGAAAAACTGATAACTAGAATAGAGTGATGGATAAGTATGACAACCTTACAGACACCTCAGATATTGCTTCACTGCCAGCGGGCCTGTTCAGTACCCTGGTGAAGTTATCTGTCCCTTTTTATTGAATTTCCTTTCACCGCTTCGAGTGCTAATTATATATTTATACTCAAATATTGCTTCACTGCCATCAGGCATGTTCAGTACCCCGGTGAATTTATCTGTTTCTTTTATATTTAGACGAGGGCAATCATTTAAATGAATTTCCTTTCATCGTCTGTGGGACTAGATGGGGGAAATCAAATATGAATTTCCTTTCACCATCTTTCTTATAGTTAACTCGTGCATATGAAGCGGGGGCAATCAATGATACTTAAAATATCAGGGGTGGTTATCTGTGTAGAAATTTAAAATAGAGGTTTGTCAACCTGTTTTGATTATTCTAGACCAATTTTTCTCAACTTTCAAAACTCCTCAGTCTGTAGAGAAAAAGGGAAAGATTATTTTCAGGGGTTTTCTTTTGAGCAAGCTTAAATCCTCAGACAAACTGTTAAGAAACTTAAGAGAGTTAAAATCAACTCAAACATAACCATTTTTAGTCAGAGAATAAGAACTATGAAGATTGGTCTTACTGAATTTAATCATTTGTTGATTTTCAAGGTTAATACATAATCTCTCCTACTTTGATAAGAAAGCCCAAAAACGTGAAAGATAGTATCAAGGGTATAAAAGGAGATGTTCAATAATCTATAAGCCATAAAACATAGGTTATGATTTCAAAAATAACTCTTTGGACTCTTTTCTTCTTATTTATTATATTTTTTATTTTTATTTATTTATATATATATTTTTATTATTATTATTTTTATTTTTTTTATAAAAACTTAACTAATTTTTATTTTATTTTTATTTATTTTCAAAATGAGAATGGATTTTCTAAAAATGAAAAACAAAACGGTATATATAATGAGATCTTCTATAAATTAATTATTCCATATAATGCTTTAAAAAACGCCCATTTACAGGGGCATTCAAGATCTTACCATCCAAATTTTCAAGCAGAAATGAATTTTTTCCTTCAGAAGATGTTACCTTAAATGGTCCATACCAAATATGATCAAATTTACCATTTTTTCCTGAATCTTCTTTTCGAGCATCCCACCTTAAAAAACGATCTTCGGGGAGAAAATTCCTATCCTTGTCTTTACGATCAAATAATATCTTCATGTCATCCTGGTACTTCTGCAACTTTTCATCCACTACCGCCTTGTGCTGCTGAACTTCAATCAACTAATTTATCCTTCTCATGAGAGGGTTTGGTTCTTCCTTCTCGTCTTGCCATAGTTTCATCACAGGAAGTGCTAGATTTATGGGCAACACTACATCTATTCCATATACCATTTGAAAGGGAGAAGTACCGATATACTTCTTTGTGCCTATCCGATTTTCCCACAGAGCATATTTTAAATGCAAATGCCAAGATTTTTTGTTTTCATTTAAGACTTTCTTGATTATACTGATTAAGCTCTTGTTAGAAGATTCTGCCAGACCATTTCCTTGAGGATAGTATGTTGTGGAATGACCCAGCACAATATTATATTTCTGGCAAAAGATGACCATTTCCATAGACTTAAAAGCCTGTGCATTGTCTGTGACTATCTTCCTAGGACAACTGAACCTAGGCAAGATATTCTCTTGTAATAAGTCTATAACAACTGAATCTGTGGCCTTCCTTGTTGGGATAGCTTCCACCCATTTGGTGAAATAGTCTGTTGCAGTCAGGATCCATTTGTGTTGAGCACTTGAATGAAGATTAATTTCCCCTATAAATTCTAGTCCCCATTGCTAAAAAGGATCTTTTGTTTTGACTGGGACTAATGGCATCGCTGGTAGTTTATGTTTTCCTGCAAAGAATTGGCAAGGGCTGCAAGCTCGTACCTTAGCATTGACATCTGGGAAAATTTTAGGCCAGTAATAACTAGCCCTCAGGATTTTATATGTCATATCTCTCCAAGCATGGTGTCCTCCACAGACTCCTTCGTGAAATTGACCTATAACTTCTTCTGTTTTTTATTCGATCAGACAGACTAAGAGGAAACCAAGCGGGTCTTTCCAGTATAATCGTTTTTGGGAAATACAGTATTTAACTGCATGCAGCTTTAGCGTTCTAGCTTTGGATGGAGACAAGTCAACTGGACATTTCAAAGTTAATNATAAGTATGTTACTATGTCCTTGTACCAATTCGACAACGCGAATTTCTCTTCGATCTTGTTTTCGACTATTTGATCCTCAAGTTCATTCACATATACCCATCCTTCTTCCTCTTGAGAACTGTTTATCCCAAGAGCCCTGAAATTGGATTTAGCTAAAATCTTAGCTAAACCTTGTCCATTTACTAATTTGGTCGGTTTAACCTCCAAGTCGAACTCCTGAATTTTTGCAAGCCATCTTCCTCTTTTACCACCACTGTCTGCTTGAACCAAGATATCTTTTACAACACTAGTGGGTACATATGCAATCACTTTAGAATGCAAAACATAAGTTCTAAAAGCTTTCAATTCTTTTACCATAGCATACGCTTGCTTTTCCATTATATTATATTTAAGTTCAGCATCTCGGAGACTTTTGCTAAAGAAGGCTATCAGTTGCTCGAAACCTTCTTCATTCTTCTGAAGGAGTACAGCAGAAAGCGTGTGTTCAGAGGCAAATGAAAAAATAAGAAAATCTTTGAGATAATCTGGGCTCGCTAGTACTAGTGCCTCACTTATGACCTTTTTAATATGGGCAAAGGATGCCTTAGCTTCTGCTGTCCATTTTACTTCACTATTTTTTATGAGCATATCTGTAATTAATTTCACAATTTCAGCGAAGTTAGGAATAAATCTTCTAAAGAAATTTATTTTTCGTAAAAATGATTGAATTTCTTTCACATTCCTAGGAATAGCTATTGTATCTATAGCCTCTACTCTTTTAGGGTCAATCCTGATTCCATTTCAGGATACGATGTGACCCAACAACTTGCCTTCTTTCATAGCGAAATGAGACTTTTTAGGATTTAAGGATAGACCAAATGTGTGGCATTTTTCAAATGTTTGTTTGAGATGAATCATATGGTCTTCATCCGATTTAGAAAAAATAGTAATATCATCCAAATAGATGACTACAAACTTGTCCCATTCACCGACGAAAGCAATATCCATTGCGCGTTGAAAAGTAGCTCCTGCATTCATCAGTCCAAACAACGTTTTATAGTACATAAACTTGCCCCAAGGAGTGGTAAATGTGGTTTTTTCTTTATCAAGATCACTGACGACAATTTGATTATAACCTGAAAATCTGTCAATCATTGACATTCTATTAGCCCCTACTACTTTTTCAAGAACATGGTCCATTTTAGGTAGAGGATAATTATCTTTGAGAGAAGATTTATTAAGATTCCTGAAATCAACACATAGTTTGATTTCCCCATTTTTCTTTCTAACTGGGACCAGATTAGCTACCCAATCAGAATATCTTAGGGGTACAATTATCTTAGCGTCAAGAAGATTTTTGACTTCTCGTTCGATAACAGGTAATAAAATAGGGTTAAATTGTCGGAGTTTTTGTTTAAAAGGTTTGACACCTGGTTTGAGAGGTATTTTATGTTCAATCACATAAGTGTCATATGTTTTCAGTTCTTCGTACGACCATGCGAAAACATCTTTATATTTTCTTAACAACTCCKTGTATTTATTTTTGTTTTCTGTTGWTAAATATTTGGATAGTTTAACCATTCGGGGGTTTTCTTCAGTTCCTATATTACAATCTTCAACCTCCTCTGGTTGGGGTTGTAGAGTAGTTTTAGAAGGGATATCATCTTGATTAAAAAGTCTTTCCAAAGGGATTAGACCCTTGGGGATTTGGTTGTTCTTGAGAACAAGCATTGGGTGGTTTGCAATTTTATCGTGAAATTCTTTAGAATCCTCCCCTTCTTGCATGATCCAAATAGGATCATTTTGATTTTCTTGATTGATATGCATTTCTGCAAATTCATCTAATGATTCTAGAAACTTTCGAAGCTGCTCATCATCTTCAAAAACCTGCCAATGTTGTATATTATTTGGTATTGAAGGGCGATGTCTCATTTGTATATGATATTTCAATTTAAAAGTAGTCGGGGGTGTGAAAGTGGATGCAGCTTTGGCTAAAGCATCATCCTGTTGATTCTCAGATCTTGGGACGAAATGAAAATTCATATATGTGAAGAAGTTCTCGATTAAATCCCAGAAACAATTCCTATAGGACCATAATATAGGATGCTTAGCCTGATACTGCCGATTCACCTATTTTATAATTAACTTTGCATCACCAAAGACTTCGAGTTTCGTAATTTTCATCCTTCTATCAACTTCTAATCCTAGCACTAAAGCTTCATACTCGCATACATTGTTTGTACAATCTACATTCCACTGGAGCCTATATGAAAAAGGAATAACAAATCGGTCATCGCGAGCCATAAGAAGTGCTCCTGCCCCGGCTCCCAGGTAAGATGAAGCACCATCAAAATACATTTTCCATACACCAGTACTATATACATTTTTCTCAATTTCTTTTTTATTTTATTTTTTCTTCTATACATTTATCGTCTACATCTACCTCAAAATCGTCATCTAAAGATAATATTCAATTTCCTAAATCTTGGTCGACAATATAAACTGGATGATTGTTGGGGTTGTTTTGGTCACCTACAGTAAATTCCAACCTAATCTCTTTGTAAAGACGAGTGAATTGGCCTCCGAAAACTGGAATTGTAGCATAAGTCATATCTAGTTGGAGAGATCCTCCAAGCTTGGTGCCCCATGATCTAGATAATATCATACCATACTTTGGGGGAACGTCAGTGACTACTACATCCATAAGAATACTTTTAGAAGGTATTTGAGCCAAACCTACCACTAGGTCTTTAATCATACCTATGCATTTTACTTTCCTCGAATTGAAAGAATATAAATCACCATAGGGTCTTGTGATTTGAAGACCAAGTTTTTCCATTATTGCCTTTGGCATAACATTGTGGGAAGCTCCAGAATCCAACATACAGTTATGGAGAAGGTGGTCAAACAAAGTTAATGCAATGTAAAAAGGATCCACGGTGTCTCTTGCACCTTCAACGTGTGGACCGAAGACTAAGATAGGTTTGTCATCCTCTAAGTTGATGGCGTCGGTCTGGCTTTCATCTTCGGAAAAATTAATCATTTTGGCGATTTATTTTTTGTATATGGGATTTTTAGCTAACTCAACAAGGGGAATAGGAATTTTGATTTTATTTATTTCATTTTCCAAATTAAAGTTTCCTAGAGCCTTGTCATTTTCGATGTTCGGGGCTTCCATACCTTTCTTCTTAGTTTTACGTTGAGACGTGACCTTGTTTTGTTTTATAGGAGCTTGTGTCTTCACAGGGAGTGTTCCTACTAGTTCTGACTGTACAGGTTGTGTACCAGCTGTATTTATTTTTGCAGATTGTTTATCTGCAACTTTTGGAGTTACCTCATCAGTTTCGCTTCTTGGCAAATTCTTTTTTGTCGAAACATTTGGGAGATTTTTATTTCTTGGTCTCAAATTATATTTTCCTTGTAATTCAACAATAATATCATCTGTAATATTTTGATATGTGAAATCATTAGTGACATTATTGCTAACATGTTCTTCTGATGTACTTTATTTACTTAAAGATGCTTCGTAATCCTGTCTTGATAAATAAGGGGATTTATTATCATCGCCAAGGTTACTAATATCTTCATCGATTTCTTCAAAATATCCTACTCTCCGATGTAGTTTTCACTTTTAAAAGGTGTTTGAATTTTTTTATCTTCATTTTTAATTATTTTATGTGGTCCCTGAGGTTCCGGATTTCTTCGAAAATCCTTTCTGGGGAAATTATCTCTTTTCGATTTCTCTAGTTCCATTTTCAAAATTTTGTTTGAAAGTTCTCGAATGACCCTAGCCATCTCTTCTATTCTATCTCCCGAGGATTTTCCTGACCCTGAAGATCCACCTTTCTCTTTAAATTTTTTATTTTCTTTGTTTCCAGTTTCAGTCTTTGCTTTAAGTTTCCCTGATGCCATCATATTTGATTCAATCTCGAGCGCATCATCCTGCATTTTTGTGAGATCTATTGATCTCCTTTCTCTCAATAATAAGGCAAATTTGGGGTCAAAAGTGCCAACAAAAGTCACTTTTGCTTCAGGTTGTGAAGGTTTAACCTCAACTGGAATTTTATTATACAACTTATTGAACCTCTGTGTGAATTCTAGAACTGACTCAGAGTTTTTCTTTCTAAGGGCTCCAAATTCAGTTAAGTAGTAGAGGTGATCCTTCCTCTCTCCCCATTGTCTAATAAAAGCACTTTCAAGTTCTTCATAGGATCTTAAAGATCCAACTTCTAAGGATCGAAACCAGGTCCTCACCTGTCCCTCAAAAGTTTGAACAAGGAGTCTAGAATAAACATCTTCATGTTCTATTCTGAGTATGTCAACAAATTGATCAAAAAAGTTTATATGTTCTTGGGCAGTCAAATCACCTTCTCCTGTAAATTTCGGAAGGCTTTTCATATAATTCTCGGGGAGATCATGAAGAGGAACATGAAGAACAAGGGGAGCATATCTAGCAACCACTTTAGCAAAAAATTCGGGAAGCGGTACTTGACCACCTCCAGGGGCACCACCTCCAGCTCCAACACCTCCTTGTGCAGCCATGGTTAGATTTGGGACTGAAGTTTGGACAGTGTGAGGAGAAGATTCTCGGAAATATGGAGAAGAAACTTCAAGAAATGAGAAAGTATCAAATGAGGGGGGAAGTTAAAGTGATCTTTCAAGAGTTTTCGATGATTTTGATTGCATAAAGTCAGGTTGATCTATAGTATATGTGGATAAAAAGACTTGTTTAAGTGATTTTCGCAATTTTAATTTTTTTTCCGGATTGGAGACTGGCGATGTCTGCTTGCTATCTGAGTTTTTTATAGTGTTCTTTCGGCTACTAGCTAGTTTATTTATTGTGGAGTCGCCAAGTGAAAAATATTAGCCTTATTAGGTTTTTTTTTCTTGTTCACTATCAAAAAAAGAAAATGTCAATGTCGTTCTTCCCAGGAAAAAGATTTGTTTCTTCGTTCCCCAGCAACGGCGCCAAAAAGATGTTGTTCCTGAGTTTATGTTTTAAGGCTATAAAACATATCGTCAAGGCATCCGTAAATGATTTAAAGAAATGATTTGGGAATAAGGAATCAAAGAAAGATCAGAGAAGATTCAGTTTCTCAACTGCCTTTGTCTTGCTTCCTGTTGTTCTTGGATGCTAATGTCTCGCTCAATAGCAGCCCATGATCATTCTAACTCAACCCGGTTAGTTGTTGTTTGTAAAATGGTGTTAAATAAATTTAAGGCAATAATGGTTTGATCCTGAAGGCCCGGTTCTACGTTGGGTTGTCTGCTACTTGGGACAGTCATGGATGATTAAACTTTATTTTTTTATAAAGGGATTTTAATCAGTTTCTTACTTCAGATTTCTAGAGATGAGAATAAGAAAAACAATTTTAAAATCCAAAACAGTAATGTAAACACATTCAAGGCCATTTCCTGGTTTTGTAACAATTTCGAGAATTGTAAACAACAAATAAACACTACAGAAAAATATGAGGCTTTAATCAAGAAAGAATCTCATATTTCAATAGACAATGATGAAAGAAAAATGGGATTTCTAACAAGAGTTAAGTATTAAGGAACAAAAGTTTTACAGGTCTTAAAATTGCTAAAAGCGATTTCAGAGGAAAAACTGTAAATCATTTGACATCCAAACCAATCTAAAATATAAATCAATGATGTATATAACTTCAAATTGATTACTTGTTAGAAAAACATTAAAAGGAAAAATTCAACAAAGTATAATGAACAGGGAGAAGACACATAGCTACAAAGTTGCAGGATCCAGAATCGCGTTTGTGATCTATATTATGATGTATTTAAAAACTGATATTACAAAATGGCTCTCTCCAAAATTTCTGAAGCCCTTTCTCAGCTTTTAGAAACTATATTTATACATTTTCATCAAAGTTTCTCGTTGGTGACTAACCAACTTCCTAATATTTCGGCTACATAAAAATAATGTCATCTGTTTACAATTTCTTTTAATTTCTAATGAATAAAACATTAAAAAAAAGGTTTTAAGCTTGCGTTGACGAACTTCCTTTTTCCGCATCAATACACTGAACGCATTTCCCTAAAAACTTCACAAAGATCCTAGGAGCATCGGGTATCTCATTTGCTTCAAATGAGAAAAATCTCTTTTGCAATTCGGGCAACCGACTTTCTATCATTCTTTCTGTGAATTTAACAGTTTTCAACTTTAGACTTGAAGTCACCATCCACTTGTTGATCTCTGTGATGTTGATCAATTTAATGTTTGAAATATCTTCTTTATTTTCCTCCAACTCTTCTCTAAACCTCAGCTGGTGCTTGGCAATATTGATTTCGCCTAACAATCCAGAACAGTCATCTGTTCCGATATTCAATGAATCTCTTTCAAAGAGATCGAAGATTCCCTGGAAATCCTCATTAACTTCTCTTGTGATTTGTTTATATTCAGCCAGTTTTGATTCCCACACTTTTATCATTATGTCCCCTTTAACCTGTTCAGAAATAGATAATTTCTGAGTCTTTCCAATTTCTTCCTTTGATGAGAAAGCCACTGCCTTCTGAAAAGTTGTTCTAGCTTCTTTCTCCTCCCTTTATTTCTGGAACGCATTCCCCAAAGACTTATTTGATTCCTGAAAATAATTATGGATTATTTCCAAATTCAAGAACATTTTATGTTGTTCCTCCTCTATTCTTACATATATCTCCAATGCCTGTATCCTGAAATCTTCAAGTTCTACTATCTGGTTAGTTATAGAAACAATCTTATCTTTCAAATGTTTGTTCTCTTCTCCCATCTTTTGAACCTATTCATCTGACCTGTATTAAGTGTTTTACCTCATCCAAGTCTTTATTCAATTTCTGGATTTCTTGCATATCCTTTAGTCTAGCTTGTTCTAGACCCTTCTGTATTCCCCAACCAATATTTCTTTCATTTTCTTTTAGTTTGTCTTTCAACTGGATTATTGTTTGGTCCTTCTGTTCAAGCAGAGTTGTTAAATTGCCTACATAATACATGTTTGTTGATGCTATAGCACCCATTGTACCTGCTATTTATGTAGCAAATTCTCCATCCTTGAGTTTATTTCCATCTATAATAACTCTATGCTTTTTAATCATTCCTTCTCCTCTAGGATGAATTTCCTGTTTCAAGACTACTCTTCGCTTTTTGCTGAAAAAGTAATCTGATGAGGGGATTTCATCTCCCGAAATGGGCTCTAGATCACTGACATATAAAAATCCTTCATGGGGGGTTCCGAAAGTCGACTGTAATGGAGTTAAAGAGGTGATAGGACTACCAAGTTCTGTTGAAGTTGTTCCTCCTATTTTTTTTGGAACATTCTTCATGATTTCTGGAATTTTTTCTGGCTCTTTTCCCTTATCCATTCCCGATTCTTTTGTTTGAGAACCCTCTGCGTCTTGGGAAGGTATCTCAGTATTCTTCAGCTTACCTTTGTCATTTTATTTACCCTGAGTATTAGCTTCAAAACCTGGAGTGTTGGTTGTGGATCCTGATTATCTTTCTGATTTAGAGGTCTTTTACTTTAAGTCGTGTATTACACCTCAAAATTACTCAATTGGATAAAGTGTCGCATGTTTCTGTCAATTGTAGTAAGTGTTGCATCTTCCTTACAACTTTCGCAAGTGTCACAAGTTGGTCGTAAGCGTCGCAAACGATGTTCAAGTATACTGCCATGTCGACGAAACTGAGGAGACACTTAAAAACATCATATACCCTTGATTTGGAGGAGGGGAACTGGTTAACTGAAGTCAAAGAACTCTTGACACCTGAGGAGAGCTTTGCAACAAAGGTTTTGAGGGTGAACGCTCACCTAAATCAGCCTTAGGAGCGCTGGCGCTCCCCTATAAGGCCTCAGGGGGTGTTATAATGATTCCTTGCCCTTCTGAAGGAGCGTTATTCACCTTTGAAGCACTGGTACTCCCGTTAAGCTTTTCAGGGAGCGTTCTAGCGCTCTGATGCCCCTTTTGAAGGAGCGCTTCCTAATCTGGGGCAGTTGTTGGCCCATTGAGGGGAATAAGGAGAGCATATTTCAATATTAGAAGGAAGTTGCATTCGAATTCTTGGTTTCATCAAGAGATCCCTGATCTAAGGAGAAGGTTCCTCAACTTGTTCTAAAGATAACTCAAGAGGTTAAGCTCCTCTCAACCTATATAAGCAAGCTCTATGATGGTGGAAAGGGGGAAGAATTGCTAGCATGAAACCTATGATCTCATAGGAAATGCACAGTCAGCCAAAGGAGAGTGATCAGTGAAGCTACTGTTATCCAGGTTTTGGATCTTTCAAGCAAGGGTTAGACGAAGGGGATTTGACGAAGCTGTCGCATTCGCATCTACGATTGTAAGTACTGCTGTCGTTATTCTCATTAATATGACATGCTTGGCCTGTT
>SNQJ01S0055407.1:33270-44424 GCA_010110895.2 Picea sitchensis
CTGTTTCTTTCTAGTTTGTGTCTGATGTTACATGAAATTATCATTTATAGATAGATCTGTTTTCAAGCTAATATCAATAGAGTAGGAAGTGGTCGTATCTTGTTTGTCTGCAGAACTCAGCGAGGAGCAAAGGATCGGAGCGTAACTCAAAGCGTGCGGGGACAAATGTCGATAAAGAGGTACTTCTGTTATCCTTCTTTCTCATGTGTTAGTTTAGATAGATTTGAAAAGAAGTTAGTGTCCACATTAAGCATTTTTTGTCTTAGAGTTAAGGTCAAGATCTTTGAGGTCATCTACCTGTCCGCAGGGAGATTTTCCTACAACAGAAACTGGCGACTCTACTGGGGAGATAGCCTCAAATCGAAACTTCTTGTTTTGATTTTCTCCTCATTGACCTAGTTTTACCCCTTGATTGTTTCAGACCTGGTTCACTCCTCTTTTGATTGGTTTCATGAGATGATTGGCTCCTAACCCCATCATACTCAGCATAATTATCGAAATTGGATTGCAATTTTCTGATTTCTTGACATTTTTGGGAATTTTTAGACCTGGCGCCCCTGTCCTAGTGTTAAAAGAGCACCAGTGCTACCCCGTAGCTTTGCACAGAGTGCTATAACGCTCCTTGCCTTTGGCAACAGAGCCCCAGCCCTCCTTTGGCCAAAAAACCTTCCAGAATTGCTTTTTCTAGGTTTTGCCTCTGTGTCTCTTCTGCTGAGTAACCTTGTGAGTCAATGTTTCTTCCCTTCCAGCCTTGACATCTATCTTTTTGAAGAACGGACATCTTACTATTTGGATTTTGTAACCTTCTTCACTGTTGTTAATGAGTTTTTCTGCCTTTTGGGAGTTTGAAACTTATGCATTATCTTTCTCTCCTTTTCAACTGAACAAAAAACCCTGGTGAAGGTCATCAAAGGTATACATATCTATTCATTTGGTTTTAGTTAAGATCATTGTTCTCCAACTTTTTCTTTTGGGTGTAAAATTTGATTTCTCTTTGATTATTTCTTTTCTTTCACTTTTCGTTTTGATTACAACGAGAGGGTGTATTGTTTGTATGACTTTTGCTTGTGCTAGTTTGAGTTTCATTCATCCAAGAAGATAATTAGCAAGACCAACATTGTGTTGAATCGATCATTACTCATATACAAACAATGAAAACGCATCTTCATGATTGATTGTGCTTATTAGAAGGCATCTCAAAAGTTTTAGCATCACATCAGGATTTGATTGAGAAAAAGAATTGTTCGAGGACACCTTATTTGTGCTTGTTAGTGAAAATAACTCTCTCTCTCCCTCAGATAGATGTTCATCGAAAATAAATGACTGCTTATCATATTTGATGCATTTTTGGGACTGAGTCATAATTACATTTGCTTCACTTCCATGCACCCCTTTTGCGTAAAGAATAGCCACAAAATCAATGCTAATTAAAATTTATTTGGAACTTTTTCTTTTCTAGGATCCTCCACCAACAGTAGACTAGGCATAGTACTTTGGATTAGGCTGTGAGCATAACTCTCCAAAGTTTCCAAAATAAACATTAGCATCTTGAGTTAGGGAGAGTCAAATCCAATTATCCTATAAGTCTGCCTGGGATCCCCCTCTCACACAGGGGTTACGCACGAGGTCGCATTCGGGTGAGCTACAGGGACTAACCCTCCGTGTTTTAACTGATTGTGGTGGTCAGATCGTATTATGGGGGTCACTTTGAGGTAAATCCACAATTACTGCGTGGAATCCTTTTAGTTGATTTCGGGCTCGATACCCTACCCATACGTTCGGATCGGACTGTCGACTGTTCCCGCCCAGGGGCTGACTGTGAGTTGGTAACCTTAGTGGCCGTAATCTTTAGGGTCTTACACAAGGTGACAGTGACGGGAAGTCTCACTATACCTGGAGCAGACATTGGTCAAACTCACTCGGGCTCCTTGGAGGGTAAATCCACAATTACTGCATGGAAGCTTGCACCAAGGCGTAAGTCCATTAAGAAGGTCACCATTGCAACTGTTCTGCCCTATCCCCGCCCCTTCTGGACTTGATCACGCGACGTTGGATTTCATCACCAACTAGTATGGTCATCAAAAGAAGGTCATGTCTGCTTGGTTGATTCCTAGATTTTGTTAGCGTGTGTTGTTTCTTTTTGTCAGTTGGCCCTAGATTTTCAGTGCGTTCTGCATTTATTCACAATTGAGCCCGTAGACGATAAAGGTCTTCACCGATCACATGGGATGCAAGGGCTGCCTCTAGAAGGCTATCAACCCTTACCTCCTAACCCTCCCGAAGACAACCACTGCAGAGAGGTAGAAAATCCATCTGACGCTGAAAGTGCTTTTGCTCCTCCGTTAGATAATCCGGAAGACACTTTTGTTACGATTGCAAATCCCACTTCGGTGACCCCTCTTGAACCACTTTTACTTTGTTTAGACTCCCTTGGGAACTTCATAGATGAAGAAGTCCCACGATTACCAGAGAGGATTTTTACCGAAACATATATGGGATCCATGCAACCAATCTTTGGTGAGGAATATAAGACTCTAATTCGTCCTAGCACCGCGGTAAATACCAATCCCACACCCGCTCGTTCTATTTGGAGGACTTCATTAGGACGCTATCTCTATGAACATTTCAAATACTTTCGACAACTGTTCCATCCTGATAACCATACTAGTGAAATAGGACCATCTGGTCAAACCATGATTCACCCAGTCGATCAGGTTGTTAACCCTACTGCTACACCAGCACAAGTCAGTCCTAATGATGGACCCATCACATCTGCTCACCCGAGAATGCAGACCCCTGCTGGCCAAACACAACCGACTGGAGGGAAACCACCATCCAACACACCTTTTCCTCCTAGAGGACTACCATTCCATGGCGGGCCTACCCCTCCCGGGGGACAACCCCCTTTTCATCCTCCTCCTGGAGGGAAACCTCCATTTTCTAGTCATACCCCGGTTATAAATCCACCACCCGTAGGGGGGAAAACCCTGTTGGTTGGAAACCCTTCACAGCCCTGGAGAGTATCTTCAGGAGGCACTTTTACTCAACCCCATGTTGGGGGGCACTCTTATAATAACCCATTAGGAGGGGTACCCAATCCTGGTCCTTCCGGGACATCTTACCCACAATCTTATCCAGGTGGCATCCAAAACACCACCTGGAGTACTCCAGGACCACAGTCTTATCCTCCTCATGGGTCCAATGTGTATCCACCTCCGGTATCTACTCCTTACCATCCTCAATGAAAAAATGTCCATCCTCCTCATGGGCAAGCAAATCGCCTGGCCTATAATGCTCAAAACCCACCAGGTCATGCCAATGTTTCTCATTCATCATCGAATCCTTATTATCCTGGCCAACAACAACCTTATGTAGGAGGACCTACTGGTTATAACTATCCATCTAACCCAGCTTATGGTCCTACTAGTGCTCCTATACCACACCAGTATCATTCGCAAATTAACCGACAACTACCTTTCCTTGCGACTCTGGATCTCCCAGACTTGTATCGGTTAACTANCACCGGTTTGGCCAGTCATTCCAGCTAAACTTCCTTCTAATATTCCGAAATTTGACGGAAACCCTGGTGAAGATCCAAACAACCATGTTATGAATTTCCATTTGTGGTGTTCATCAACCTCCCTCATGGATGATTCTGTACGTTTGCGTCTTTTCCAATGAACACTTACTGGTTTGGAAACAAAGTGGTATATTGAAATACCACGTGCTTCTTTTCGTGATTTCAGTTCCCTCGCCATGTCTTTCCTTACGCACTTTCAACTGCCTATTCACTACGAAACAGGTACTGAACTCTTGACATCCCTTTGTCAAACTAATTTCGTGCATATCTCTGACCATATTCATGAGTGGATACAACGATGAAGGATGATCAAGGCCGTCATCGCCGACATACTATTGGCGGAATGGTTCACAAAATCACTGCTACCACCGATTGCTCGCGATGTGGCCATGGGTGGTGCGGTCACAGAGGAACAAGCCATCGCTTGGGCTCAGTATTTAGATTTGGTTTATTCCCAATCTGGTACTTTGTATGATTTGCTTCTGAATTCTACTCGAGATAACATCTATGCATCTAAACCATCATCCTCATCTCATGTAGATGGTGTTATTGGCTCTGTCAAAACTCAACCTGTTTCCCAATCGCTCACACCCTCCCCTACCTCCCCTCAAACTCAGATCTCTAAGGTGAATGTAGTTCAATCTACCCCTTCACAACAATCCAGAGGTAAGAAGAAAACGAAGAATAAATCAAAAAATAATAATGAACAAACAAAGAATCAAACACCTGCTGCCGAAAATCAAACACAACGGAAGTTGAAATTCCCGTGTCTCATTTGTGGTGACGATCACTACACCCAAGATTGTCCACATCGTGATGAAGTGGCCAAAATTTTCCAAGGAAAGTCGCAACCCGTTGTTCTTACTCATCCTTTTCCAAAGCAACAATCCATGGTTTCTCAAACCCCCTCGCTTGGGGGCAGTTCTAGCAATCCTCATGATGAGGCCTCGTCGAGTGCACATATTTATATGTTTAATGGGATCAATTTAACCACTCGCTCTAAGGCATACGACACACCAGGTAACCCTGATAAAGGAAAAGATGTTAATGGTACTGGTACTTTACTAGATCCGTCATCGTCCTCCGTTAGTATTCCATCGGTTAATCCTCCATATGGACCACTCCAGATTGAGAAACCCACATTCGACTCTATCTTACGCCCTCCTAAGAGCACCATTCAGAAATCTACCTTCAGTCCTAATTCACGGGCTGCCCAAAACTACAATATTGTAGAAGATTTGGCCCAAGCCCCGTGTGCTATGTCCGCCTTGGAAGCTTTACAGCACTGCCCCAGTCAACGTAAAATGCTCTTAGCCGCTCTTGGCACTGTTGATCCTGATTCGTCCAACCAGATCATGTTTAACCTAGATAATTATACGTCTCGACTCTCCCACCAACTTGCTTTCCAAGTTGATGTTGTTTTCCACAATCAACAAATCCACCGAACTATTCTGGATGAGGGAGCCTCAACTTGTGTTATGTCTTTGGCGTGTTGGAAAGGTTTAAAATCACCAGCACTCAACAAATCCCCAATGATGTTATGTGCCTTCGATGGGCGAGGTTTTTATCCTCATGGACTTTTACAGTCCCTGCCCATCCAATTGGGTGGAAAAACCATTACCATTGATGTCGAGGTGGTCGATGCTCCCCTCGATTACAACTTGTTACTTGGAAGGAGTTGGTTTTATGCTATGACTGATGTTGCCTCATCGATCTTTTGATGTGTGAAATTTTCTCATTAGGGAAAAATCGTCATTCTTGATCAATTGGATTTCTGCACACTCGATGCTTGTATTCCTGCTACCAACAAAATTCCTTTCTTGGGAGACCACAAGATCACGTATGAAATCATTGGTGTTGGCTTACTAAAAGATTCTAGCCTTATGGGTACCTTCCCTACACCACTTCCACTAACTATACATCAAATTTCCACTGTCGATATGATTTCGACCGCAGCTTATCAATCTTTGGGATCATCTGACCCTTGGATTGCACCTTGTCCGTTGGAATTCGATGCACTAAGTGATACCATGCCACTTAGTCCTGTTGAAAAATCATACATTCCTACCCAATCCATTTCTCCCTTGTCAGATGACCAACATCTATTAGCGCCTGACGTTTCATCGATGCAATCACAATCAAGTTCATTGTCATCTGCGATCCACTACAATTCCACAACTTTTCCTATTCCGGAAATGTTTCGCATTGACAAGATACCTTGGGATAATCACCATCCCCCATCCTCTTTTCTTCCCCTTCGCAAGTTCGGGCAGATATACAGTCTATATCCCCTCCCGATGTCGATTTTCTATCGCCTCCCATGTTTTCAACTTCCGATGATTTGGATCCGGTATTTGACTTGGTGATTTCGTCGATAGGTTTATTGGAGCTTGATATCCTTACTCCTATCGCAACCCTCGACATGTATCCCTCCCTGAATGATTATCTTCCATCCAGTGAAGATCTCCTGGAGGCCATGACCGAGTTTTGTCCCTTGACATGGTATCCTTCCAGAACGTTGACCTCTTAGAAGCCATGATCATAAAGAAACCATGAGCATAGTTTCTCTTCTCTGTGGCAAGCTCATTAAAAAATGAAACAGGCGAGGCCACTGAAAGCACCCATCTTTGGGGGCATGTCAACATAGTTTTTTTCTCTTTGTAGCAAGCTCATTAAAAAATGAAATAGGAGCCACAAGCATAGTTTTCTCTGCAGCAGCAAGCTCGTTAAAATGAAACAAAAATATGTGGATTGAACACGGAACCTTGAGCATAGTTCTTTTTTCACGTGGCATCAAGCTTCGTTAAAAATGAAATAGTCATCTCTCTGGAACCTTATTTTCATCCACCCTTCTCCTTTTCCTCATCCACTAGAGAAATTGGTAACAGCAAATTTGGTGAATGAATTGAAGCTTTGGGAGGCATGTCTCCATCCTTTGATGATCATTACGGAGCTTCAAGAGACTAGCTTTCAAGATGGGGACATACCAAGCTTAGTCTTTGTTCTTTCACCTGCTAGGAAATACATGAGAATGCAATCGGGTAAAGTTTTATCTCTTTTTGGGACCCGTACGAATGCCGTGCGAAGAAGACCCCCATGGAGTCTACTTTAAACCCTTTTAGGACTCTCTAAATATGGAAAGATTACTGAGTGACCTTGTTATCTTCACACTCGCTAAAGGTCGGAAAAGGTGTCTCTCGGTGATAGTTTATCTCTTTTTCGGTCTTATATAGACTCTTTTATGAAAAAGGAACTGAGTGAGTTCTATTTTAAGTGTTTTTAGAAACTCTATAATCCCAAAAACCTTCAGTTTTTACGTCTTTGGACTCGTTAAAAGCACACATCAACAGGCCCACATGGGGTGAACCCGCCACTTCTTCGGTTGTGTGAGAGGAACTTTCTAGAAGGTGAGTTACTCGAGCATGTGTTATCCTCCTTGAGCTCATTAAATCAAAGAGAGGTACTCATCCATCTGGATGGGGAAAAATTGAAGAGCGAGCCAAAGGAATTCTCATATGAGAACACCTTCGGCCGCTTCGCGAGTCTCCCTTGAACCCGACACTTTGTCATTTTGCACACATCATAATCCGAACCTGCACTTAGCCAATCCTTTGAGTTCCTTTGTCTCCTTTGGGTCTGACACAGTCCGCAGTATCCTTGCATGGTTTTGGGCCGTAACCGGAACAACATTTGTGCCTCATTTTTTCAAGGGAAGTATCTGCCTTGAAAGTCAAACCATCCCAAATATCTTTCCCTTAAAACCCGTAATAGGTCTCTGTCCATTTGATCTTCCAAATTACATATTTATGTCTATTTCATGTCGTTTGATGGGGATACATCAAGACCCTCCCTCAACGGAGTCTATTCTGTCGACTTCAACACATTATCTGGAATTAGACTTAGAAACCTAGTTAGTACTTTGGGACTGCATGCCTCAATGGAAGGCAGCCTCCTCACACATTGTGATGGGTTTACATCATTGACCTCACGATGAATGATTCCCACGGATGTTCAACCTCATCTCATCTATTCACGTTTGATGGAATGTACTAAGGTACCTTGGGAATCATTGACATTAATGGTGATCTCCTACGCGCATGGTTTACATCATTGACGATAATCAAGGTAGTTTTACACTCATGTTAGACATGGGGACATCTACTCATGGTTAGAATGTTACCACATTAGAGTTGGTAAAGAAAACCTTGGGGTTGATCAACCACTCGATGCATGCTTTGCCAGGGTTGAAGGAGTTTCTATTGGATAAAGAACATACTGCTTGTTACATAAGATCCACTTTGTATTAGTGGTAGCTGTCTTTTCATCACCGTAGATCCTTTATGTATTCTTAATTATTTCACGATTAGTATAGGAAGTCATCAAAGTATAGATCCACATTGTATATTAGGTGGCTATACATTTTTATCAATACAATTATGGATTCACAATGTATTTTATGGCAGCCATATCTTTAAAGTCTTGATCGCAAGCATGGGTATGCCTTCATTGGGTTTTGAAATATGTCATGATATTTGTTGGATGTTTGTGTTATGGCGACTTAGTCCGAGGATCTCAAGTCTATAACCTTTCTTGAATGTCTACAAATCATTTGAGTTATCAGTTGCATCTTCCAACTTCTACATGCTGGGGGGGCATTACATTTACCGTCCAAAATTACTCAAAGCTGGATAAAATTAATGGCATGCTCCCTCAATTGTCTAAATTATTAGCATCTTCCTTACAACTTTATTAGAATGTATAAGTTGGTCATTAAGAACAATGAAAAGCGATGTTCAAGTATACTGCCATGTCGACGAAACTGAGGAGACACTTAAAAACATCTTATACCCTTGATTTGGAGGAGGTGAACTAGTTAATTGAAGTCAAAGAATATGACACCTGAGGAGAGCTTTGCAACAAAGGTTTTGAGGGTGAACACTCCCCCGAAACAACCTTAGGAGCGTTGGAGCTCCCCTATAAGGCCTCAGGGGGTGTTGTAAGGATTCCTTGCCCTTTTGAAGGAGTTCTACTCACCTTTGAAGCATTGACGCTCCGCTTAAGCTTCTCAGGGAGCGTTCTAGCTCTCTGATGCCCCTTAGAAGGAAGCTTCTAATCTAGAAGTTGTTGGCAGTTGAGAATAAGGGAGAGGATCTTTTCTAAAGATTAGAAAGTTGCATTGAATTCTTGGTTTCATCAAGAAGATCTGATATAGGAGAGTTTTCCTCAAATTTTTTCTAAAGATAACTCAAGAGTTTAAGCTCCTCTTACCCTATATAAACAAGCTCTATGATGGTGGAAAGGGAAGAATTGCTAGCATGAACCTATGATCTCATAGGAAGCGCACAGTCATTCAAAGGTGATGGGTGACTGTGTTATCGGAGTTGTGGATCTTCGAGCAAGGGTTAGACAAAGGTTGTGAAGCTATAGCATTCATCTGATTATGAAAGTATTCGCGTGTTATTCTCATTAATATGACCGCGCTTAGCACTTTGTTTATTTCTAGTTTGTGTTTGATGTTACATGAACTTATCATTGATAGATAGATATGTTTTCAAGCTAATATCAACTAGAGTAGGAAGTGAGTAGAGTATCTTGTTTGTCTGAGAACTCAACGAGGAGCAAGAATCGGGCCGTAACTTGGAAGCGTCTGAGGACAAACGTCGATTTAGAGGTACTTTTGTTATCCTTCTTTCTCATGTGTTAGTTTAGATAGATTTGAAGAATTGAGTGTCCACGTTAAGCATTTTGTCTTAGAGTTAAGGTCAAACTCTTTGAGGAGTCATCTCACGTCATGAGGAGATTTTCCTACTAACTGCTCGTCTTTATACCCCATGAGTATTTACACCCGGAGGTATGTACACTCTTCCGTGGGGGAGTGCAGAGGGGAGATACCCCCTCTGTGAAGTGCAGGGGGCAGCTATCCCCATTGCAGAATGCAGAGGCCGAGCCCCAGTGAGGAGTTGGAGACCTTAGAAGAAAAAATTACTTAGAAGTGTAGTAGCAATTTCATTGTAAATGGATCGTTCATTGGAGTGTGAGATCTAGCAGTGCAGAATTATGTTAGGGGTTTTTTTCCCTAGAGGACAACCCTCTTTTATGAAATGTAGTATGGCTATGGATGATGGTGAATATTGTATTCTAAGAGGCTGTGAGAGAAAGAAGAGGAAGTTACAACGGGTTTTGCTATAGGTTGTATCCTTCATTTGTTGGATAATAATAAAGAGATGATCACAGGAGATTTCTGCAGTGGATCACACTAGGTGAACCGCGTAAATCTATGTCTCTCTTGTATTGTGTGTCTTACATTGTTTTGTTTTATTTTATTACTCATGATCACATTTTCTAACAAGCTGGTATTGTCGAGGAATTAATAAGGTAACTCATAAGAAAAAGAGGGTTCACAGTCTAAAGTGGGAGCAATGTTGGAAGATGGAAAGTTTAGGAATTGAGAAATTTAATGGCCAAAACTACGGTTATGGAAGATGTAGATGGAAGACTATTTATATGGAAGGATCTATTCCTACCAGGTGAGTGGAGTAGCAAAGAAATTCGGTGTAGCCATGAAGGATGAAGAATGGGATATTCTTGATAGAAGGAAGCTCTAGGAGCGATCTGGTGAGCTTGGTAGTGTGGGTGGCTTTCCAATATTTAGAAAAGAAAAGAAAGCGAAGGGTTTGATGATGGATGCATTGGCCAAATTGTATGAAAAACTCTGGGTGTCGAATGGGTATTTCTAATGAAGAGATTATTTAATATGAATTAATATGTTGAAGGTAGATTACATTCTTGCAGATGATTTAAATGAATTTGATACGGTAACTAATCAACTAAGTTCTATAAAATTCAAGTGGGAGCAATGTTGGAAGATGGAAAGTTTAGGGTCGAGAAATTTAATGGCCAAAACTACCAGTTATGGAAGATGTAGATGGAAGACTATTTATATCAGAAGGATCTATTCCTACCATTGAGTGGAGTAGCAAAGAAGTCGGTGGCCATGAAGGATGAAGAATGGGATATTCTTGATAGAAAGGCTCTAGGAACGATACGGCTGAGCTTGGTAGTGTCGGTGGCTTTCAATATTTAGAAAGAAAAGAAAACGAAGGGTTTGATGGATGCATTGGCCAAATTGTATGAAAAACTCTCAGTGTCGAATAAGGTATTTCTAATGAAGAGATTATTTAATATGAATATGTTAGAAGGTGGGTCTGTTGCAGATCATTTAAATGAATTTAATACGGTAACTAATCAACTAAGTTCTATAAAAGTGGACTTTGATGATGAGGTTAGGGCTCTTCTAATCTTGTGCTCATTGCTAGAAAGTTGGAATGGCTTGGTCATGGCTGTAAGTAACTCTGTCTCTGGTTCAAATACTTTAAAATTTGATGATGTAGTTGGTGTTATCCTTAGTGAGGAAATGCGATGGAAAAGCATAGGTGAGACATCAAGAAATGCGTTGAACATGGAGAACAGGGAAAGAAAAAAGGATAGAGGAAAGGGCTTAGGAAACCGCGGAAATTCTAGGAAGGGCAGATCCAAATCCAGACTTGGAAAGATAGAGTGTTGGAATTGTGGGA
>SNQJ01S0055407.1:44434-67210 GCA_010110895.2 Picea sitchensis
TCTGTGTTTTGTTTCTGCATTTGTTTTATTTTATTGCTCCGCGGTCCTGTTTTTCTAACATGGAGGAGGTTCTTCCTGTTCTGGCGATGGGGTCGAAACTTCACCCTGTAAAATATTAGGTAGGCCGCTTCGCCTATGTCTTTGAAAAGATGCAAACCCATCCTGTGAGTCGAGTGTCAAGGCCTGGACTCTATTCAACACTTCTTCATAAGTCTTAACATCTTTAAATATATCATCATAAACAAATATTTCATGTTCATATGCCTTTAAATTACAATGTATGTAATGCCTACTTATTATTTGGTAGGGGTCATATTTTCTGTGTTCAATATTTACTAAATTCACTTCTTCCAATGACTTGGCCTCTACCTTAGAATGGCCTAAATTTTATAAAGGAAATTTCCAAATATGAACAAGGAAAGATGGCCATGTTTTTTTCTGAAGTGCTTTTAATTCCAATCCAACACCGCCCTTGGCTATCTGATGAGCTACTTCTCTGCATACCAATCTATCTGGTAAGAATTTCGGGAGTGCATGAGGGGGAATGGAACATCCATAAACCCTAATATAGGAAAAAAATTCCTCAATAAACTAGTCGGTAACTGATTTAAGACTTTCTATGACTGCATCAGAAATGTGAGGGGGTTCGCATCCAAAAAATAATTTATGCATAGGAATAATGACAAAATGACAAACCTCGTAAAATGCCTCTTTAACATTTTCTTCCCAAAGGATTGAGTGATATTTATGAACAGGCTCTGGGCAGGAAATGCTCCGACTCCAATTCATTAATGGAAAGGGGGTCATAAAACAGATTGCATCCATAATGTATGTAGACATATAAAAAGACATTGGTTGTCCTTTTGACTTGGCTGCTTTGTAATTTAAAATTTCTTATGTTAGGTTATCCGACAAAATTTTATGCCAGTTAAAACCATTTCCTTCTTAAACTTCCTCTAAGAAGGGTACCCAGTCTGCATGAAAGTGACAGGGATCTTTTCTCCCGAAAAGTCGGTATAACGTCATGGCTATATAAACCATATATTCGTTTAAGGAAGCTGTAGAATAAATCCAATGAGTATCAGCCCTAAACTTTGCTTCAGACCTCGTCCATCCTCTAATCATGTCGGGGTATGTATGATCTGCCTCAATACATTCTTTTCTCTGAAAATCAGCTAAAAATTCATCATTAAAGGTGTGTTTATGATTCGGCAAGAGTTTATACATTACTTGAATGTGCTCAGGCCTGAATGAGCCGACGATAGCTCCTTGCTCGTTCTGAATTCTCCTTGTTGGGATATCTACCTTATCCAGAGCCTAGCCAACCATATCAGTATATGCCACCAGCCTCGGATGCGCAACAACCTTATGAAGTTCAGACTTAGCAATGTCCCAGAGATGATTTTTAGAATCAGGGTCTGTATTCTTTAGCTCATACTCCAGAAATTTGGAAATTCGAGTCCATGATTTGATGGAGTTTATGGTGAGTGGAGTAGTATCAGAGATAATATCACCTTCCTATGTGTCTTTGTTTTTCTTCGGTGATTTTTTAGGTGCCATGGCTCTGCGTTTGACTTGAAAACATGTCACAGAAAGTGGATGAATAAGCTCAGATTTAAAATGAAAATACAGACGTTCGAATGTTTACTTTGAATATATTTAAAAATGACAAGATTTGTACAACTTTCATGAAATTAAAGATCTTAATGCAAAATATATTTTACCAAGATATGATTTTAATGTCCGTACTTAGGCGCTCTTGATTTTTTCAAATAAAACGAGAAATTTACTTAATCAGAAAATGGGGCATTAATGAATACTTAAAGAATGTTTACCATTAAATCTGTTTTAGAAAGAAGATTGATTAGTGTTAATTATAAGTTAAATCTAAAAACATCATTTTTCGGGGTTTCGAAAATCGTGATGTCGAAAGATATGTCGTCGAAAAAGTCTGATCTCCGAAATCACGAAATCACGACGTTTTAATTAAGATTTAAACATTTTTTATCACAAAAATTAATTGAGATTAGAGGCTATCAGGATTTCAAAAATCCTGATGTCGAGGAGTATGTTACCAATGAAGTCTGATCCTCGAAATCGCGAAATTGCGACGGTTTGTTTGTTTTAAACATGACTTAACTTATCTTAATTAACTGAATAATCATGATTAGGGCCAAAACATAATTAGTTTAATCTAATGTGATTTATGAATTGGGATTTCGGAAATCGGGATTTTGGGAAACATGATGACAAGAGACACGCTCTCATAGAACCGCGAATCCCGAAATCACGACGTAATTATGTTAACTTTAAACCTTTCTTAGAAAAGACTAAACTAATTCATTTTTTTAGATTAGGGTTCCAATGTTTCGGGAAATCGGGGATCAAGGTTTCGAGATTCAATTTGCATCAAACATTTGTATGCAAAAAATTCTGAATCCTGATTTCTTTAACGTTTAAATTAAAAAATCGTGAATTTAAAATTACAACCCATTTTAAATAATTTTTCAAAAGAGCGTTGGAAAACCTATATTTTTGTAAACTTTTTTCCATTCGTTATCCAAAAATAAATGATAAAAAGGTATCATGAATTTAGAAATGACGAAATTCTTGTTTTAGGAAAGCCGAAACCTTAAAAACACAAAAAATAAAAATCTAGGCCTTAAGGATAAAATATTTTAAGATCTATTTCAACAATCATAAATGCATCATTTTTAGGTGTGTGCGGATTTTTGCATCCACAGTCGCACATCGGGCACATGTTCTATTTTCTGATGTTATCTGAATGTTGCATGTGTGCGCGCCCCTTGTGTATTTTTAGTGCATGCTGATTTTATTGTTGGTTGTATAGTTTTGGACCTTTTAGAGATGCATTTTTGGTCCATGAGTGAACAAATGAGTGTTTTGAAGATGTTGGATTCCTGTAATCATTTGCGGATGAAATTTCGGTGATAACAATGAGTCTTTGGAACCTATATATGTTCAAGGGAACAAAACCAAGAGTTATGTCCTAAAGGAAGATTATAGGGCCAAGAATAACACCATGAACCACCATAGGTGACCTCTCAAGGACATCCTTTCCCTATAACTATGTATATTGTACCATTAGCATGTTTTAGCACTAAGTATGCTTCTTGAAGCCCTAAACATGGTAAGTGGAGGTAACATGAACCTTAAGCACTAAAGGAATATTCTACCAATCAAGCACAAAGAAGAATGCCTTGAATAACCACACATTCCCTCCTAAATGTATCACTAACCAATGATTTGGGATCTCAATGCCACTGGGTGGTTTTGAGCAGCATGTATGTGTCCTAGGGACCTAGAAACAATATAGCAAAGAAGGCCATTCCTTAGGTCCTAAATAAATAATTATTTGAGGCATATAGAGCCATGAACAATTCATCCAAGCACCACAAATGAGCTTTGGAGGGTATCCTTTGCCTCTAAGAATGGATGTTACTGCTCTCACTAGGTTTTGAGAATTAGGTATGGGTCTCAAGTTCTTGATATGGTAAAATGGGGAGCCTAACACTTAAGTAAAGTACAAAATATTATAGTCATTTAGGACCAAACACAACACCTCAATCCACCACAACCAATGTCTCGAGGTTTTAGGGAGCTTCTAGGGTTCAAAGGTCATGAATGACACCTCAAACAACCATAGATGACCTGTCGAGGGGATATTTGGACTTCAAGTGGGGATATGGGAATCATTAGGAAACTTTGAGCAATGGTTATGGATCTTGGTCCTTGGACCTGATTGAGAGAGGAACCCGGGTATTAGGTCCTAAAAAATGATTATATGAATCTACGACAAACAATGACATGTTGAACCACCACAAAGGACCTTTCCAATTTATCTTTGGTATTCATATGGGGATAGTCACTATTATGAGGTTTTGAACATTAAATATAAGTATCTGGACCCTAGATATTGTTAGGGGAAAAAATAAAGACTTAGTATCTAAAGGGAACTTGTAGGCCTCTAAGGCCAAGAATGACACATGGAACAACCACAAATGACCCCTCAAGAACATTGTTTTCCTCTAGCTAGTTATATAGGTACAATTAGCATTTTTTAGTAGTAGGTATCGATAGTGGGACCCTATACATGGTAATGGAAGGAAAAATGAACCTTAGGCCCTAAATATTCTATCTATCCAATGCCAAGAAGCATGCCTCAAACAACCACACATGTCCTCTTGAGGGTATCATAGCCCATGGTTGGGGATATTGGTGCCACTAGGTGGTTTTTAACATAGGTATGTATCCAAGGGTCCTAGAAACAATCTAGGAAAGAAGGCCATTCCTTATCTCTTAAATAAATATTTGAGGCATCTAGAGCCATTAATAATGCCTCAAATCACCACACATGACCTTTAGACGTTATCCTTGGACTCTAATAAAGGACGTTAGTGCCCTCACAAGGTTTCGAGCATTGGGTATGGGTCTCAAGGCCTTGATATGGTTGAGGGGGTAAACCTGAGCCTTAGCTGAAGTATAAATATTAAAGGATTCTAGGGATAAACACTACACCTTAAAACACCACACCTTAAAACACCACACTTGACCTTTTAAGGTTTAAGGTAGCCTCTAGGGCTCAATGGTCATGAATGAAACCCCAAACCACATAGTTGAACTTTTGAGGGAATATTTATCCTCTTGAGGGTATCATAGCCCATGGTTGGGTATGTTGGTTCCAGTAGGTAGTTTTGAACAATATGTATGTGTCACATGGTCTTAGAAATAATATAGGAAATAAGGTCATGCCTTATCTTTCTAAAGAAATATTTGAGGCATCTAGAGCCATTAACAATTACTCAAATAACCACACATGACATTAGAGGCTATCCTTAGCCTCTAAGAAAGGATGTTAGTACCCTCACAAGGTTTTTAGGATTGGTTATGGGTCTCAAGGCATTGATATGGTCAACGGGGGAATACAAGCCTTAGCTAAATTATAAATATTAAAGGCATCTAGGGCCAAACAATACACCTTAAACCACCATGCCTAACCTCTCGAAGTTAAAGGTAGACTTTAGGGCTCAAGGGTCATGAATAACACCTCAAACCACCATAGATGACATTTTGAGGTCATGTTTAACCTTCAAGTGGGGATATGGAAATAATTAAGAGATTTCAAGCACTAGGTATGGGTCTTAGGGTGTTCAAGAGATGAAACTTTGTCCTTAGATCCTAAATGAAGCTTCTATGAATCTAAGGAAAACAACATCATGTTGAATCACTACAAAGGACCTTTTCCACAATATACTTGGTCTATAAATAGCGAGAGATATTATTATGAGGTTTTGAACATTAAGTATGAGTCGTTGGACCTTAGATATGGTCAAGGGAAAAAACCCAAGAGTTAGGCATTAAAGGAAGCGTCTAAGTTTCTAGGACCAAGAGTGACGCCTTTAACCACCACAAATGACCTCTCTAAAGAATCATGTGCCTCCAATTAGGTATATAGGTACCATTACCATTTTTTAGCACTAGGTATGGGTATCAGGGCCCTCAAAATGGTGAGGGGATAAAACATGAATCTGAGGTGAAAATATGGTAGGTTATCCAGATTTTTGTTCGTGAACATGCACATGATTTAGAACCCATTCTAAAGTGTGTGTTCTCCTGCTTAGAAACATGCACACATTCTGAAAAATAGGAGTTGGCAAGTGTGTGGCAATTTTCGGAGCAAAAAGATGAATTCTCAAGTGTGTGGAAATTTGGGGAGCACTAAGGATATAGGATTAGGACAACACATGTGTGTTTCTAAGAACTCTTGTGTGTTCCTATGTGAACTTTCCTAGGAACCCTATTTTCACAATTTCATCCATCAACTTCTTGCAAATACCCATGATTGTTTCTCATTTGCTCTCATATTTTAAAAATTTGCAAATTTAAATTGAAATTTGAGATCTGTGATGCGATTGTATGGGATTTGTAATCGATCTGCAAGATTATTTTAAGTATTACGAAACAAAACAAAACAATAGAAGAGTTTATGGTCAACATTCTTCTTCTCTCACTCTCACTCCCCCTTTGGCTTCTTCCTCTTCCTTTTTTTTTATTTTTATAATTTGTCTCCCCCTTCTTATTTTCTACTTGTCCCTCCTTCATCAATTTAATCCTCTCTGAGTTCTTCTCCCCTCCCCCCTCCCTCTCCTACTTTATCTTTCCTTTTTGTACTCTCATATTCTTCTTCTTCACCCTTTTTTTCACCCCCCCTCACTCTCCTCGTTTCCTTCTCCCTGTTCATATTTCTCATTCTCTTTTTCTTTCCCACTTTTTTCCCCCATCCCTAGCCTCCTTTTCTTCCCCCTTCCTCTTCATTTTCTTCACCCTCTTACTCTCCCTCTTCCTTTTTCTCTTATCCCACACCTTCTCCTTTTTCTTTTCTTTCTTCCTCTCCTTCCTTCTTTCTTTTTTTATTTCTCATCCTCCCACATTATTTCTTATTGTATTTATTGTCCATAAACATTATTACAATACAAGTATGTAACATAACCTCATAATATATTATGTCTTCTTTTTCTAGGCACACTCAGTCTCCCTCCTTTTCCTTTTTCTCTTATCCCACACCCTCTCCTTTCTCTTTGATTTATTCCTGTCCTTCCTTCTTTCTTTTTGTCTTTCTTGTCCTCCAACATTATTAAAATAAAAGTTTGTAACCTAGCATTATAATATATCATTTATCAATAAATCATTAATTTGTACGAAACAAAACCCTTCTTCAATGCATCAACTAGCAAGGAGATTATGTCTTCTATTGTAATTTTATCTTCTAATGCACATCTATCATTCTTTGTATGCAACTAAATAAAAAACTAAACATATTCAACATTATTTTTCCTTTCACGTCTCCATTTTTCTTCCTCCTCTAAAGATTTTATTGTTCTTTTTATAGCTCATATCTTTGTCATTCTTTGATGCTCTTCCTCCTACTCCTTAATTATATTCTATATCATTTGCATCTATTTGGTTATTGAAGCTTTCTCTTATTTTATCATGTTGGTTGATCTCCTTCTCTAACTACTTCTTTGGTTGACCTAGGTTCATATCTAAACAAGCTTCCAAAAAATCCATTTAAAACTATCAACCCTCCTGGAAAACCAGAAGGCAACCCAACACACAAGTGTACTGCACAGCCTCACCCGAGATAGTTCTATGGGTGACTACAATTCTCAGATGGTTGCAGTATAGGAAAGAGTGGGGATCTGGGATTGCAATTCATCTTCTGAAGCCTTGGTCTGGTGGCTCTTTCTATTATTCTTAAGATCCATCCATCTATTAAGTATATGCATTCATTCTAACAAATCTAACATATTAAAGATATCACATAATCATTCATTCATCAACTAAATATTTACAGAAAGTAATTATGCAATAAACACATGACAGAACACAAGTGTTACCACGATTCACCCCCTATTGGGATACGTCCACAAAGATCTGGCTTCTCGGGATATTTTATTATGGTTCTGCAATATATATGGTGTCACGCACAATACAACTCCATTCATACAATCACAAAAAAAACTCTACGACCTCTATGAGGCTGACTAGATCACACCATGCTCCTCAGTCTGTGACCTAACCCTCAAGGTTTAGCTACTTTTCTCTCCTACAACTCAACAAATTACAAACATGGTATCTAATCTTACAATAGTTTCCTTGACTGAATAGACCCAAAACTTGGCAACCCCATCCTAGACCTCCTAGGTACTTTTTTATATTATTTTTTTATCTCATCAGCCATTACAATCTCCTACAAAAACCCTAACCCTAATGTGGTTAGGTTTTCCTGCATGCATGCCTTGCATGTTTTCCCTGCACATGTTGCTTTTCCTTCACACTGTCCTTTTCCAATTCTGGGTTTTATCCTCCACAAATAGTATTTCCTCTAAATAGGCCTGCACCCAACCAACCCCAACACTTACATGTGTATTGTCTGGAGACACCTAGGAATTGCATGCTCCCTGAAAAACATCTACTAGGTTGTGGAACTTGTACACAAGTTCCCTTCCTCTTGCCTAGACCTACGTGACTCTTCCTGTTAATGCATCTACTGATTGCGATGTGATATCCTCCTAGATCAGTGCTACGCTCTTTGTTTGTTCCTATGCCATGTTCCTTTTTTCCTCCTCCAATTGCGCAATCAACTGCACTACTTGCTCCTGGAGTGGTTCTACTTCTACCTATCTCTCTTGTTTCTGCCTCTAGGTGAAGTTTAAATATGACTACAACCTCTTCAAATCTTTATTACCTTTTAGGCACTCTGTGATGTTCATCATTTTTTGTCAGTTCTTCAGCTCTTGCATGGCTACACTTAGCATATCCTCCTCTTGGTCCAACTATTGGACCTACTCATTCTCATCCAACACTGTCCAAAGCTATGCCACTCTATCAAAAAATAGTACTATTGCACTAACTTGTTCCTCCATTGCTACCATTTGGAGTGCAACTTATTTTTTCCTCTGCTCTCTCACCTCGAGAGGAGTTGTAGGAGTCCATTTTTCTTTTAATTCCTCAATCTCTTGCCTATAGTGTTTGATATTTTTGGAAATAAATTTTAGTTTCTCTTTTGTGATTATGTTCTCTTCCTGTGCACTTTAAAGGATGAGATTATGCACTACTATCACACGTTGTTCGATTCTATCTGCACACTTCTTTTCTTCCTTGGTTTTGAGATTGACTTATTCGATCACCAATTCCAAGGCTTTCTTGCAATCTTTTGTCTCATGCAATTCTGTTGCATATGTTCAGGAATGTGATTGGACTTCCTGCATGAAAATGACTTGGAGCCTGTACAGTGCCTTGGTAGGTATTCTTGCTAATACCATGATGCAGGAGCATCGCCAGCACATCAAGCGAGCCAGCGCGGAAGCAGAGGATAGCTGGACAAGCCAACAAAAATTTTGAAATACTTTGGAACTGTTGCGCAAAATCTTAAATGAGTCATTTAAGAGGAGGCACCTTTGTATATTGTAATGGACCTTGAGCGGATAGCTCTCTTCCTTTAGTAGATAGATGACATTTAATTTAGTTAATGCTGGTAGGTAGGATTTTAATTCTAGATTTGATAGCCTAGAGTCCAAGAGGGAAAACAGATATAGACACCCTCATTGTATTATTGTAACATAACCCCTAAACATAGAACAGAAGCAAGAAGAGAAGAGCAGGCAGAGAGCTGTATGAAGAATACCCATGTACAGACATTTGAATTAATAGAAGGAAGTTTTAATTCAATTTCATGGTTTGTGTTGTTTCTCTGTGTATTTATGTTATGCACATGAATGTTTGCTTCCTGCCATACATTTTCTTTTATGTGTTGTGTATGTGATTTCATGGTTGAATTGAAGTCTGAGAGGGAGATAGAATGAGTTTCAATTGTTTCTCTAATCGAGCCAGAGAATTCCTGCAAGGAGTGCAGTCGAATCGTCCGCAAGGAGTGCGTAGATGGTAGGTTTCAATTAGAGATAGATTTTGTTCTCATTTCTCTGAAGGTGCAGATAGGCATAGTGCCATGCAAGGAGTGCGCAAGCCAAGGGGAAAAATCAGGGTTGCGAACCTGAGTAAGGGACTGAAATACTACTACTGCAGGAGTGCATAGAGTCGAGAGACTTCAACACTCAGTCGAGGTTGAAGAGTTTCCGCAAGGAGTACGTGCAAGAGGTTTCCAAGAAGATTGAAGTCATAAGGTAGCTTAGGAAGAGTAGGCCTACGAATTCACCGAAGTATAAATGCAGGGAAGTTTCTATTGAAATTTTGGGGGAAGCGTCACAGGTTGGCGAGCAGGAGAACGAGTCTCGTGGGAGACACTTCTTCATTTTGCAGAATTAGCAAAAGAAGAACGGATGGTCGAAATCCTCTGAGGATATTTCGCGAAGTTCTGAGGGCCATTGGATCTTGCGAAGGTGCAAGGAGGCTACGGCGAGAACGTCTGAAGGTTCAAATCTCAGGAAGGGAAGAGCCGTCGATCCCGAGTCACAGGGACCGTCAGATCTACATGTGACATCGCATATCGGGGATTCGTAAGTCAAAACTCCAAGTTGATGCAATGAAACTTGCGATATCGCGATTCAAGATATCCCAACAAGCCCAAAACCATCCATCGGTGAGGACGCGTGTCAAGAGATCCCGAAGAGTCGGTGTTCGACATATCGGGGGTTTTGAAGACGAGATACACAGACAGTTTGGAATCGCGATCTGCGATATCCCAACAGGAGAGTCATGTGGGCCACAACAGGAGCTAGTGGAGTATAGGTGGCACAGTATCGGGGATCGGGAAAAGTCAAGTCTCGAATCCTTTGGCATCAGGATTCGCGATCTCGTGAATCTCGAAATCTCGATAGAAGTGGTGGGAGTTAAGGTGACAACTCGCACGTGTGTCAGAGTGTCGTCTCATCGGGTATCGGGAGTCGACAAATCAAAGTGCACGACATCGCGAGTAGCGAAACCGCGATAAGAGAAATCCCGACAGGGGAAGAGGTCAGCGTTGACTAAGCCATCGTGTCTCGGGGATTCGAGAGCCCAGAAATGGACAATGAACTTACGAAGCCACGAGTTCCGATTCTCCGATAAATAAAAAAAGGGGGGATCGTGAAGAAGATAATCTGTGGGGTGCAGATTTCCCGACAGGGAAATAGAAGAACCTTGGATTTCTTCGGGCCGAGAAGAAGAAGAAGATCCTATGAGAGCGGACGTGCTCAGAGGAGTACGGTTGCGTCAAGTTTGGTATCAGAGTGGGAATATCTCTTTTCTTTCTGTAGCAGAGAATAAATTCGCCATGCCGCCGGGGAGAGAAAGGAAATCACTTGATCCGGAGGATAGGGAGGTGCGAAGAAGAGGCAGGCAGGTAGTCAATCCAGAAATGGAGAGACAGATGCATGATCTCCGAGCAAGACTTGAAGATATGGAGACAGTGCAAAGACACACAGCCAGTACATGGGATATGAGTGATTCCGAGGGTGAAGTTGAGGTTGAACGAGAGGAGGAAGTTACAGCCAAGGATGCAACGAATGAGCACCTAATTAAAGATATCACAAGAATGGGTGCAAAGGCGAAGATGGACATTCCAGTCTATGAGGGAAATCTGGATGCAAAAGAGCTTCTAGATTGGATTAGAGCTCTTAACACCTACTTCTATTATGAAGATATCGAAGAGGATAAGAAGGTCAAGCATGTTTTCACGCGCTTGAAAGGACATGCAGCATTGTGGTGGGATGAGATACAAGCTGACAGATGCTGCAAAGGCAAGCAGAAGGTTAAAAGTTGGGATTGAATGATCGCGAAGATGAAGGCAAAGTTCATCCCAAGAGACTATCAAATTAATCTGTTTAGGAGGATACAGAACCTGAGATAGAAGCTGATGACAGTGAAAGAATACACTGAGGAATTCTATCGATTGAACATCAGAGCAGGTCATCAGGAGAATGATGATGAGAAGGTTGCTAGATATCTGAATGGTCTAAGATACGACATTCAGGATGAATTGAGCATGGTAACCATCCGAACAGTAGAGGATGCTTATCAAATGGATCTGAAAGCCAAAGAGAAGCTAAGCCAAAAGCAAGGTCAGCGAGGGTGAGGAAGGAGTCAGCCCAAAGGCAAGGCAGTTGCCCAGGATAAATACCAGAAGCCCAAGGAGGAATGGAATAAACCTAAGGGTAAAATTGAGAGAGGTGGAACCTCACAAAAAGGGCCATATTTTGAACAGAGAGGGAAGCATACAGAGCAGAGTGGAGGATATGTTGATGGCAATACTTTTCCTCAAACTAGAGATAGAAGAAGAGGAAGAGGTGGAGTCATCACATGCTTCACATGTGGAATAAATGGGCACAAGTCTTATGAGTGTCCATAGAAAAAGAAGGACATTGGGGAAGCTCACATCACCGAAGCGCAGAGGCGGGATGTTGAGGTAGAAAACGTAGAAGGCAGAAGATCTCTTATGATGCAAAAAGTCCTTTTGACACTTGAGAAGGAAGTGGAAATTTCAGTCCAAAGGACCAGACTCTTTAGAACAGCTTGCAAGACCAAGGACAGGGTATGCAAGGTTATAGTTGACAGTGGTAGCACGGATAATCTCGTTTCAACTGAGATGGTAGAGAAACTGGAGCTGGAGATGACTGATCATCCAAGCCCATACAGAGTTTCATGGCTACAAAAAGGACACCAGGTAACTGTTACTAAAAAATTATTGGTTGAATTCAAAATAGGTGGATATAATGATAAGATCTTATGTGATGTTATTCCCATGGAAGTATGTCATCTATTGCTGGGTAGACCATGGCAATATGACATAAATTTGATTCAGGAGGGAGAATGAACACATATACCCTGGAGAAGAATGGGAGAACCCATATGTTGCTTCCGATAAAGGATAAGGAGGTGAAGCCTGAAGTGAGAAACACAGTACTTCTTATGAGTGGGAAGGAGCTTCTTATAGAGGTGAAGAAGAAAGAAGATCCACAATTCTTTGTGGTCAGGAAACCGAGGATTGTTCTGACTAGCACAAGAGTGGACGATCTACCAGAGGAAATTCAGGAACTGCTGGAAGAGTTCGCTGACATCATAGTGGACGAATTACCTCGTTTGTTGCCACTGATGAGGAGTGTGATTCATCATATAGACCTCATACCAGGAGTCAGTTTTCTAAATAAAGCTGTGTATAGGTTGACGCCGCAGGAAAATGAGGAGGTTAAGAAGCAGGTCCAGGATTTTTTGGACAAAGGGTTGGTCAGAGAAAGCTTGAGTCCATGTTTTGTTCCGACAGTATTCAGTCCAAAGAAGGATGGAGGTTGGAGAATGTGTACCGACTCAAGAGAAATTAACAAGATAACCATTA
Organism: Picea sitchensis; assembly: GCA_010110895.2. Taxonomy (NCBI): domain Eukaryota; kingdom Viridiplantae; phylum Streptophyta; class Pinopsida; order Pinales; family Pinaceae; genus Picea; species Picea sitchensis. The sequence continues at coordinate 57,285 of SNQJ01S0055407.1, forward strand.
GATATAGGTTTCCATTGCCAAGAATGGATGATTTAATGGATTGCCTGAGTGGGGAAAAATATTTTTCAAAGATAGATTTGAAAAGCGAATATCACCAGATTCACATGAGGGAAGGTGATGAATGGAAGACAACATTCAAGACAAATGAAGGTTTGTATGAATGGCTAGTCATGTCGTTTGGCTTGACGAATGCACCGAGTACATTCATGAGGTTGATGAATGAAGTCCTGAGGGAATTCATCGGGAAGTTCATCATTGTATATTTGGATGATATACTGATTTACAGTAAATTAGTGGCAGAACACTTGAAGCATTTGGCTATTGTGATGAAGAAGCTACAACAGGAGAAGCTGTTGATAAATATGAGAAAATCTTCATTTATGAAGAAAGAGCTCATTTACTTGGGATTTGTCATATTGACGAATGAATTGAGAATGGATCCGGATAAGGTGGAAGTGATCTAGAATTGGCCATCACCGAGAAATATTTTTGAGGTGAGAAGTTTTCATGGTTTGGCTAGTTTCTACCAAAAATTCATCAGGAATTTCAGTGGAATTAGCGCAATGATGATGGACACGGTGAATAAAAGACATAAATGTTTTCACTGGACAACAGAGGCTGAGCAGAGCTTCAATCTGTTGAAGTGGAAGATTACGGAACAACCGGTTTTGGTGTTACCGGATTTCCTGAAGACATTTCAGGTGAAATGTGATGCAAGTGGGTTTGCCATAGGAGTGGTCTTGAGTCAGGAGGACAGGCCGATTGCATATTTCAGCGAGAAGATAAATGAGGCAAAGTTGAAATACTCCACATACGACAAAGAATTTTATGCTATCATACAGGCATTAAAGAAGTGGAGTCCCAAAAGAATTTGTATTGTACAGTGATTACCATGCATTACCGTTTGTGACTCAACAGGAGAAGTTGAATCATAAACATGAAAAATGGGTAGAGTATATGCTAAGTTTCATGTTTGTGATTAAGCATATTTTGGGTACTTCTAACAAAGTGGCTGATGCTTTGAGTAGGAAGTGTTTGTTGCTGCAGGAATTCTAAGTCAAAACATTGGGTTTTGAAAATCTCAGGGACATGTACGCAGGTGATGCATATTTTGGGGAAGCGTATGAAGCAACTGAGAATCCAGTTCTCCGAGATAGGATCCCTTGGATAGATTATATGATCCAGGAAGGATTGTTGTTCAGAGGCAATCAACTGTGTATTCCGAAATGCTCCATGAGGGAGAACTTGTTGAAGGAGAAACACAGTGGTGGATTAGCAAGACACTTTGGCCATGACAAAACATTCATGAAGCTAAATGAATCATAATTTTGGCCAGGCATGCGAGCAGATGTCAAGAAGTTCGTTGACAGATGTAGAGTTTGCCAGCATTCGAAAGGGAGAAAGTAGAATGCAGGTTTTTATCAGCCATTGCCCATACCAGAGAGGTTGTGGGAGGCGATAAGCATGGATTTTGTATTGGGGTTGCCAAAGACACAAAGAGGTGTTGATTCAATCTTTGTGGTAGTAGACATGTTTTCTAAGATGGCACACTTCATCCCATGCCAGAAAACCAGTGATGCGACTCACATCGCAAATTTGTTTTTCAAAGAGGTCATTCAACTTCATGGATTGCCGAAAAACATAATTTCGAACAGACACACTAAATTCATAGGGCATTTTTGGAGGACCTTATGGAAGAAGCTAGGAACTAACTTGGCATTTAGTTCTACTTATCATCCTCAGACAGATGGGAAAATAGAAGTGGTCAACAGAAGTCTGGGAGACTTGCTGAGAAGCTTGGTGACAGAGCACCACAGTAGTTGGGATCAAATATTACCACAGGCAGAGTTTGCATACAACGATTCAATAAATCGGAGCACAGGAAAGAGTCCATTTCAGATTTTGTATGGCACATAACCAAGAGGAGTTTCTGAACTGAGGGATTCAGAACGAACAACTACTAGCAGCGCTAGTGCAGAAGAATTCGCTGAGGCGATGAAAGAACTTCACAGCAGGGTGAAGGAGCGACTGTTGGAATCAAGTCAGGAGTACAAGTGCAGAGCAGATCAGCATCGGAGACAACTTCAGTTTGAAGTTGGTGATCTATTTCTCGCACATCTGAGGAAGCAAAGGTTCCCGAGGGGGACATACAATAAGCTAAAGATGAAGAAAATCGGGCCATGCAAGGTCTTGAGAAAATTTGGGGAAAATGCTTATGAGATCGAGTTGCCGGATGGCATCGGGATATCTCCGATATTTAATATCGCAGATTTATATCCATACAGGGTTGGAGAAGCAGAGACTGGAGATAAGCAGCCAGTGATCCAGTGGATAAAACAATTGCCAGTTGCAAAGAAGACGCAGATGGAATGAATACTGGACAAAAGAGTGGGTAAGAAGACCCAAAGGAGGGAATACTTCGAGTATCTGGTCAAATGGAAGGGCCACCCAGTGGAATATGCCAGCTGGGAGAGAAAAGTGGAGATACAGAAGCATGGAAGGACCGTGCAGGAGCTCATGGACAGGAGCCCATGAAATTTTTCAAGCCAAGGAGTATGATGCAGGAGCATCGCCAGCACATCAAGCAAGCCAACGCGGAAGCAGAGGACAACTGGACAAGCCAGCACAAATTTTGAAATTCTTTGGAACCGTTGCGCAAAATCTTAAATGAGTCATTTAAGAGGAGGCACCTTTGTATATTGTAAATGACCTTGAGCGGATATCTCTCNCGTCCTTTAGTAGATAGACGACATTTAATTTAGTTAATGATGGTAGGTAGGATTTTAATTCTAGATTTGATAGCTTAGTGTGGATATAGACACCCTCATTGTATTATTGTAACATAACCCCTGAACATAGAACAGGAGAAAAAAGAGAAGAGTAGGCAGAGAGCTGTATGAAGAACACCCATGTACAGACATTTGAATTAATAGAAGGAAGTTTTAATTCAATTTCATGTTTTGTGTTGTTTCTCTATGTATTGATGTTATGCTCATGAATGTTTTCTTCCTGTCATACATTTTCTTTTATGTGTTGTGTATGTGATTTCATGGTTGAATTGAAGTCTGAGAGGGAGATAGAATGATTTTCAATTGTTTCTCTAATTGAGCCAGAGAATTCCTGTAAGGAGTGCAGTCGAATCATCCGCAAGGAGTGCGTAGACGGTAGGGTTCAATTAGAGATAGATTTTGTTCTCATTTCTCCGAAGGTGCAGATAGGCATAGTGTCGTGCAAGGAGTGCGCAGGCCAAGGGGAAACCTCAGGGTTGCGAACCTGAGTAAGGGACTGAAAGACTTCTGCTGCAGGAGTGCGCAGAGTCGAGAGACTTCAACACTCAGTCGAGGTTGAAGAGTTTCCGCAAGGAGTGCGTGCAAGAGGTTTCCAAGAAGATTGAAGTCGTAAGGTAGCTCAGGAAGAGTAGGCCTACGAATTCACCAAAGGATAAATGCAGGGAAGTTTCTATTGAAAGTTTGAGGGAAGCATCGCAGGTTGGCGAGAAGGAGAATGAGTCTCGTGGGAGACACTTCTTCATTTCACAGAATTAGCAAAAGAAGAACGAACGGTCGAAATCCTCTGAGGAGATTTCACGAAGTTTCAAGGGTCATTGGATCTTGTGAAGGTGCAAGAAGGATACGGTGAGAACGTCTGAAGGTTCGAATCTTAGGAAGGGTAGAGCTGTCAATCCCGAGTCACAAGGACCGTCAGATCTACATGTGACATCGCATATCGGGGATTCGCAAATCGAAACTCCAAGTTGATGCAACGAAACTTGCGATATCATGATTCAAGATATCCCGACAAGCCCAGAACCGTCCATCGGTGAGGACGCGTGTCAGGAGATCCTTAAGAGTTAGGGTTAGGCATATTGGGGGTTTTGAAGACGAGATACACAGACAGTTTGGAATCGCGATCCGCGATATCCCGAGGGGAGAGTCGTGTAGGCCACAACAGGAGCTAGTGGAGTACAGGTGGCACAGTATCGGGGATCAGGAAAAATCAAGTCTCGAATCCTTTGGCATCAGGATTCGGGATCTCGTGAATCTCAAAATCCTGATAGAAGTGGTGGGAGTTAAGGTGACAACTTGCACGTGTGTCGGAGTGCCGTCTCATCAGGTATCGGGAGTCAGAAAATCAAAGTGCACGACATCACGAGTAGCGAAACCACGATAAGAGAAATCCCGACAGGGGAAGAGGTCAGCGTTGACTGAGCCATCGGGTCTCGGGGATTCGAGAGCCCAGAAATTGACAGTGAACTTGTGAAGCCGTGAGTTCCGATTCTTCGATAAATAAAAAAAGGGGGGATCGTGAAGAAGAGAATCTGTGGGGTGCAGATTTCCCGACAGGGAAATAGAAGAACCTTGGAGTTCTTCGGGCCGAGAAGAAGAAGATTCTGTGAGAGCGGACGTGCTCAGAGGACTATGGCTGCATCATACCATCTCTACCTGTGTTAGATCCTTCAATGGCATCTGTTTTGCAGTTTCATCCATTTCCATCATATTAGATGTTATCCAGAAATTCAGAATCACTTGGGCAATAGTATGAACTATGTTCTCCTTGCTTGGTGTAGTCCTTATCACTGTTGTTACTTCTTTGGGGAAGGATTCAGTTCCCCTTTTAGGCCTTTGTTTTTAATTTATCTACTCAAGGACCTACTTCATTCCTTCCAGGTCATCTTGTATTTTTCTTATTTGGTGTTGGTATTCTTCAAAATCATTCATTTCACGGTCCTACACCCTTTCTACCATGAGGTCTACGTCATTCTCGATGATAGTGTATTTTGGGAGTTGTTTGTGCTCTTTTTCCTTCTTGCACAATCCTTCTGTATGTATTATTTTCCTCTTAGGGGGGCCTGTCTCCTATGGAGTGGATGCCAAGGGGGTTTTTTTCATTGTAGTTTCCTCTGCAACTTGTTCTTTCTAGCCTAGGGCAGTGCCCTTTTTGGCTGCATGCGTATTTGTCTTCGACGCACTCCCCTTATTTTGCTGCGTCAGGTTTTGACTGGGTTACCTTGGCTTCATCAACTTTTTGGGCACAACGGTGTCTACCTCTATACCCTTAGGAACTTATTGAATCAGGACAGGAATCCTCTGGTTGCCGTGCTAATCCCTCATTACCATTTCTATGTTGTCCTCAGTGACGTAGTATCTCAGCTATAGCCATTCCTTCCCTAGATACCTATGTGCTTGGATACACATGTTATGCTTCATTGGTCTAGAGCTGGCTATCCCCTTGTATTGTGAAACCATGTCTGGAGTAATCCTCCAAGTTTTTGCAATGATTTCTTTTGATTAATTGGGTTGGTTGTCATTGATGTCAACCCTTGAAGAAAGCCCGGTAGCAAATTTCGGTAGCACAAAGGTTTGGGTAATGGACACAATTTTGTTTGATGTATAATTGTTACACATTATTTTGGTCATCTTATTGATCCATTGACAACATGTGTGCATGTTCCAAAAAGATCATGTCTTCATGAGGAAAGTGACTAACTTTATCTTCTCAAAAACCCTGTAAAGGAAGTTCATCGCAGGCTGCATCATAAGCAGGGTGCAACGATGCCTTCTTGTCGCACTCTTCCCTAAAACGTATTTGCGATGTCTTTGCGGGCTGCTCTATATCTGGGGTGAGACGATTTCAAAAGGATAAGAAAAGGTCAACCTTCACGAAAGTTCTAGAAGAGGATCTTCTAGAAGATGAGGTGGAATCCATATGGTTAGGATCCTACTCGCTTCTCTGATTTGGTGGGATCATCCTAATATCTTTAACCATCTATCTTTCCCCTATATAAAGAGGTATTTCTCATGGAAAAGGATAAGGTTGATTAAAGCAAGAAGGTAAGATTATTGAAGGTTAAATTGGCTAAGATTGTATGGAGAATTTTGCATTGGATCGTACTTGAGAGCCTCATTTCAGTTCATCAAGTCATTGTGGATCTTCTTCATTCAATATTGGAGAAAGTGTGTGTGTTGGAGAAAAGGGTCATCGGAAGGCGACCTTGCAACATCAAGTCTTTGGCTTTAATATTCACTTTCATTATTATATAATACAGTGATATGTTTCTTTCCCATAAAACTCATCTCGTTTTATTGTATGATTCCTTGGTCACATACATAGGTTCTCTTTGAGTATGCTATATTTCTTTCACTTTCGTTGGCTTGTGTTCCCTTGCAGATCCAACATCACATGAGCACTAGAATGGAGCTAGGATGACAATGATAAGGAGAAGTAATATTTAAATGGTATGTTACCCATCCCTTGTTAGATAACAAACTCAATGATTAGAACTTAGGGAAAGTGTCATGTTCTGTTCTATTTTGTTTTAGATCTAGGTGGATCTAGGGAGATCTGTTTATGTCCACATTTACCGATAAGTCCCATAACAAAATTGGCGAATCCACTGGGGATGTGTCTTCCTTTTTATTTTTTTCTTCCCATTTTCCTTTAGCCCGCCTTCCTCTGATAATTTTCATTCTCTGAGTCTGTTGTTGATCCATCCAGACTCCCTGGGTTTAGAAGTTCCTTTAGATTTTTTTGTCTTTCTTACAAATTTTTCAATTTTACAGAGATTGTCGCATTGTACCTTACTGACATCCTATGAAGACCCTGATACATCGCCCTCTTCCTAGCCAATCCAGTGTGGCGATGTCACACTCTTCTTCGCTAGTGGCTTGCGACAACCCTTGCTATGTTGTGATTATCATTGATGGCAGGTGTGATTGTCATTGATGGAAAGATCAGAGTATGCAATGATGGAAAAACAGGGACAACGAAATCCTGGGAGGAGAAGCGATAGTGATCTTTGGATCCCATTGAGAATTCCCAATGAACATTAGATCTGAGCCTGAGGTCCAACAGACGTTGGATCTAGGAGAACCTACACGTTCTTTAAATAACAAGGTGAAGCGGGGTTACGGAATCCCAAAGGTAGAAGGACAGTTTTGGATACCGAGAGTTCGAGCAGTCAAGACTCTTCGTCATCAGGAGTCCCAGAATCGTGAAATGAGAAACCCAGAAAACCCAAAACCCAAAATAGGTACACCAACAAAGAATTTCGCATACCGGGAAATAACTCCATTTCGGAGTCCCAGATATCGGGAGTTGAAGTGTTGAAACACTTCATCACAGGAGTGTCGAAATGTTGAATCTCCGAAATGAGAAACACCGAAATATCAAAATAGGCACACCAACAAAGAGCTTCACAGACTGGGAAATAACTCCATTTTGGAGTCTCGGATACCGGGAGTTGAAGTGTCAAAACACTTCACCATAAGAGTGTCAAAATGTTGAATCGTCGAAATGCAAAACAACGAAATACCATATCTTTGATCCGAATCCATTTAGAAACTTTGGATACCGGGAGTTGGAGGAGTTAAGCGACGAGACTCTTCACCAAAGGAGTCCCGAAATGGCAAAATGTGAAACGTCGAAATGTCATTGATCCAACTCCATTTCGGAGTTTCAGATACCGGGACTTGGAGTTGTGAAGAACTCTCACATCAAGAATGTCGAAATCGCGATATGTGAAATCATGAAGAGATCTGGACCGTCGAATCATCAAGAGTGTGGACCATTGATCCAACTCCATTTCGGAAGTTCGGATACCGGGAGTTGGAAGAGTCAAGAGTTGAGAATCTTCATCAAAGGAGTCCCGAAATTCCGAAATGAGAAATGTGAAAACACCTTTTTGGTGTAAGCCTTGGTTACCGTCGATGGTCACATCATCGAAGAGCTGTAGAGAAGAGCTCAAAGAGACAAGCTCCATTTCGGATTTTGGGACATGGAGAATCAAGACTCTTCACCACAAGAATGTTGAAATTCTGAAATGCCAAAATGCGAAATAAATGCAAGATCCTATGGATCCAATCCATTGGTGCAGGTGAATTTAAGTATGATCGGAGGGCTACTGTTGCACTTCAGAGTGTAACTTCTAGAAACGACTGATGGCTTCTGCTAGAGGAATGAAACAGGCCTCAGTGATATTTCCAGAGATGATGAAGAGGCTCGAGGCATCTTCCAGTGGAAGGAAGACTATTCTTAGAGGTGATTGATAGATGGAAGAGTGTTGAAGCCCGTAACTGCAATAGAGAGGATCAACTCGACTTTGATAGAGAAGAAGAAGAGTCTCAACTGCAAGATAGGCTAAGGAATATTAGCATAACACCCAATGATGATGGACGCATGGGTTTAACTGCTAGAGAAGCTAAATAGTTGCGATGATGATCAGGCAGAGCACTCGACATGGAGAGAGTATGCAGAAGCATGGAAAGATTTCATGCACAAGGTGCACAGAGACTATAAGTGTGCAAAAAAAAGAAGAGATGGGGGTTGTTGTTTTTAAGAGTGATCAAGGAGTGTAGAAGGAGGGGTGTACAACAACGGAAACATGGAGAAGAGGAATGGTGCATTGAATGGACATGGAACACAGAGCATAAAAGGCTGAGGCACAAAAAGTGCAAGGGAGGTGCACAACAAGAAAGTGATGCAGTAAAGGAAGGATGAGGTGCTCTTGTAGAGAAAAACAGAAGATCAAAAAATGCAAGAAGATGCAGACAGAGAGACACTAATATAGGAGAGAAGTGAAGCATAGCAGAACAGTGATAAGCCTGGTAAGCCAATGATACATATTGTATCACTGTGATAAATTTATATTTAGAAAAATTTATATGTTAGGGTGTAAAAGATGTTCTAGGGAGGACTGTTGTTCTCAGAGGTTCAAGTGGGTGCTTGAACAAAGGGAGTTGTAGCTTCCATCTAGTTGCATCCAGAGAAACCTGGGTGGCAGGGTGGTGCAAGGGATAACTGTTGTTCTCTGTTGTACAGGTTGGTGCCTGTGTGACTGGAAGTTGGTGCTTCCATCCAGTTGGTGCTGGAACACTTAGGGAGTTGGTTCTTCCTTCTAGTGGTTGCTAGAGAAACCAGGGAGTTGGTGCTTCCTTCTAGTAGGTCCTAGAGAAAACATAGAGTTGGTGCTCTTAGTAAATTGCAGCTTGCAAAACAAAGGTTGAAGCCTCATTATGAGTTGGTGATCATAGGTATGATAATGTACAGAATGTAAAGAATACTTATCATATAAAGAAGAAGAGGTTTTTACCCTTTATGGGTTTCCTCAGGAAATATTTTTCTCTGTGTATTCCTTGTGTGTGAATGATGCTGAATGTTCTATTGCTTACTTCCCTGTATTATGGTGATTGGCATTGAGTGCTCTGTAAAGAATTTAAAATAAGAATAATTGTTTAAGCACGATAACAACTGATTCACCCCCCCTTCTCAGTTGTCCAACAATTGGTATCAGATTCGGCCCCTTTTATCTAAGGGTAGATCCTAGAGCTTAAACATGTCAAGCCATGAAGGAAATTCAACCAAAAAGGCCCCTCTGTTCAATGGAACAAACTTTGCCTTCTGGAAAGTTAGAATGAGAACTTGCATAATGTCTTTGGGTGCAGATGTCTGGGATATGGTAGACACTGGTTATGTAAAGCCATTTGTACTAGCTAATAAGGATGAAAAGCTATAATTTAGCTTCAATGCTAAGGATATGAATGCTATCTTGAGTGGGCTTGCAGAAGCAGAATTTGTAAAAGTTATGCACCTAGGAACTACCAAAGAAATGTGGGACAAACTCATTAGCAGTTATGAAGGTAATGAGAAGGTAAAGGACGCCAAGCTTGAAATCTACAGAGTACAGTTTGAATAACTGAAGATGAAAGAAGATGAAACTGTTGGAAAATACTTTTTGAGAGTTGAAGAACTGGTAAATGCGATGAAAGCACTTGGTGAACAAATTGAGGAACCTTATTTAGTTCAAAATTTTTTGAGATCTCTACCAGATAGGTTCAACCCGAACGTTTCTGCTATAGAAGTACTTATTGATCTAAAAACCTTGGAGTTTGATCAACTTCTAGGAACATTGACTGCATATGAAATGAGAA
>SNQJ01S0055407.1:67220-85011 GCA_010110895.2 Picea sitchensis
TAGAAGCTATCAGAATATTTCTTGCCTATGCTTGTCATAAAAGGTTTAAAGTCTATCAAATGGATGTCAAGTCATCTTTTCTAAATGGATATTTAAATGAAGAAGTCTATATGGAACAACCAGAGGGTTTCGAACTGTCTGATAACCATGACTTAGTATGCAAGTTGAAGAAATCTTTATATGGGTTAAAACAAGCCCCTCGTGCTTGGTATCACAGACTGGATACATATCTCAAAGATAAAGGGTTCAAGAGAGGAACAATTGACAACAATCTATATATCAAAACATAGGGTAATGATTTGGTCATTGTGTTGGTCTACGTAGATGACATTATCTTCAAATGTAATAAGGATTCATTGGTAAAATGGTTTGCTTCTGCCATGGATTCTGAGTTTGAAATGTCTATGATAGGTGAATTGTCATTTTTTCTTGGTCTACAAATTACTTAGAGGTCTGAAGAGATGTTCATTTCTCAAGAAAAATGTTGAAAAGGTTTCAAATGGGAAGATTCTAAACCTGTGGGCACACCTATGGTTGCTGGATGCAAATTAAGCAAGGATGACGACTCACCTGATGTTGATCAAAGTTCATATAGGTCAATGATAGGCATCCTATTGTACATCACAACATCTCTCCTAGACATAATGCATGTTGTTGGAATGGTAGGAAGATATCAGTCTGCACCTAAATAGAGTCATTTGCTAGCTGTCAAAATCATATTTAGGTATTTGAAAGAAACAATGACTTATGGTCTGTGGTATCCCAGAAATCAGAATTTTCAATTAACTGCTTATTCAGATGCAGATTGGGCAAACTGTGTTTATGAGAGAAAAAGCACCAGTGGTGGAGCATTCTTCTTGGGTGACTCATTAGTAGCATGGCTTAGTAAAAAACAAAGTTCCATTTCTTTATCAACTACAGAGGCATAATACATTGTTGTTGCTACCTGTTGCACTAAGGTATTATGGATGATTTAGACACTTGCACACTTAGAGATAAAATACGCTACACCGATCCTAATTCATTGTGATAACACTAGTGCCATCAATGTGTCCAAGAATCATGTATTCCACTCCAAGACCAAGCATATTCCCATAAAATACCATTTTCTGAGAGAGTAGGTCACCAATTAGATTGTTCAGGTCCATTACATTCCAACCACAAAACAAATTGCATACATCTTTACTAAATTCCTAGCCAAGACACCATTTGAATACCTCTGACAGAAGCTGGGTGTCATCCCGTCTTACACCTAAGAGAGTCCATCCTGTTAGGGGGAGTTTTGTATTGATTGAATATCTGATACCTCCTAAAAATAATGCAACAACTCAGGGGGAGCATGTTTTCTTTGACATTGATGTTAAAGGGGGAGAAAAGGAGTGGTCCAGACCAGATGCTACAGTTGGAGGTCCAAATAGATTAGCGCAGTCATTCAGTGTTCCCATCAATGCCAAAAGGGGATATTTTTGTGATTATCATTGATGGAAGGTGTGATTGTCATTGATGGAAAGATCAGAGTATGCAACGATGGAAAAATAGGGACAACAATAGCCCGGGAGGAGAAGCGACGACGATCTTTGGATCCCATTGAGAATTCCCAATGAACGTCAGATCTAAGCCTGAGGTCTGACCAGCATTGGATCCAGGAGAACCTGTACGATATTTAAAGAGCAAGGTGAAGCGGGGTTACAAAATCCCGAAGGCAGGAGGAAAGTTTGGGATACCAGGAGTTGGAAGAGTCAAGACTCTTCGTCATCAGGAGTCCTGGAATCATGAAATGCGAAACCCTGAAAACCCAAAACCCAAAATAGGCACACCAACAAAGAATTTCACATACCGAGAAATAACTCCATTTCAGAGTCTCGGATACCGGGAGTTGAATTGTCAAAACACTTCATCACAAGAGTGCTGAAATGTCGAATCGCTGAAATGTGAAACGCCAAAATCCTGAAATAGGCACACCAACAAAGATCTTCGTAGACCGGGAAATAAATCCATTTCGGAGTTCCGGATACCGGGAGTTGAAGTGTCAAAACACTTCACCACAGGAGTGTCGAAATGTCGAATCACCGAAATGCGAAACAACGAAATACCAAATCTTTGATCTGACTCCATTTCGAAACTTCAGATACTGGGAGTTGGAGGAGTTAAGCACCGAGACTCTTCACCACAGGAGTCCCGAAATGGAGAAATACGAAACGCTGAAATGCCATTGATCCGACTCCATTTCGAATACTAGGACTTGGAGTTTTCAAGAACTCTCACATCAAGAATGTCGAAATCGAGATATGAAAAATCACGAAGAGATCTGGACCGTCTAATCATCAAGAGTGTAGACCATTGATCCAACTCCATTTCGGAGGTTCGGATACTGGTAGTTGGAAGAGTCAAGATTTGAGACTCTTCATCAAAGGAGTCCCGAAATGCGAAATGCCGAAATGCGAAATCACCTTTTTGGTGTAAGCCTTGGTCACCGCTGGTGGTCACATTGTTGAAGAGATGTAGAGAAGAGCTCGAAGAGACAAGCTCCATTTTAGAGTTTGGGACATGGAGAATCAAGACTCTTCACCACAAGAATGTCGAAATTTTGAAATGTCGAAATGCGAAATAAACGCAAGATACTACGGATCCAATCCAATGGTCCAAGTGAATTTAAGTATGATTGGAGGGATACTGTTTCACTTCAGGGTGTAACTTCTAGAAGCGACTGATGGCTTCTACCAGAGGAATGAAATAGGCCTTAGTGTGACCACCAGAGATGATGAAGAGGCTTGAGGCATCTTCCAGTGGGAGGAAGACTATTCTTAGAGGTGATTGACAGATGGAAGAGTGTTGAAGCCTGTAACTGCAACAGAGAGGATCAACTCGACTTTGATAGAGAAGATGAAGAGTCTCAACTGCAAGAGAGGATAAGAAATCTTAGCATAACACCTAGTGATGATGGATGCATGGGTTTAACTGCCAGAGAAGCTGAAGAGTTGCGATGATGATCAAGCAAAGCACTCGACATGGAGAGAGTATGCAAAATCATGGCGAGATAGCATGCACAAGGTGCACAGAGACTATAAGTATGCAGAACAAAGAAGAGATGGGGGTTGTTGTTGTTAAGAGTGATCAAGGAGTGTAGAAGGAGGGGTGTACAGCAGCGAAAACACGGAGAAGAGGAATGGTGCATTGAATGGACATGGCACACAGAGCATAAAAGGCAGCGGCACAGAAAGCGCAAGGGAGGTGTGCAAAAATATAGTGAGGAAGTAAAGGAAGGCTGAGGTGCTCTTGTAGAGAAAAACAGAAGATCATAAAATGAAAGAAGATGCAAACAGAGAGACACTAATACAGGAGAGCAGTGCAACATAACAGAATAGTGATAAGCTTGGTAAGCCAATGATAAATATTGTATCACTGTGATAAATTTATGTATAATAAAATTTATATGTTAGGGTGGAAGGGAGGTGCTAGGGAGGACTGTTGTCCTCAGAGGTTCACGTGGGTGCTTGAACACAGGGAGTTGTAGCTTCCATCTGATTGCAGCTAGAGAAACCAGGGTGGTAGGGTGGGGCAAGGGATAGTTGTTGTTCTCTGTTGTACAGGTTGGTGCCTATGTGAATGGAAGTTGGTGCTTCCATCCAGTTGGTGTTGGAACACTTAAGGATTTGGTGCTTCCTTCTAGTGGGTGCTAGAGAAACCAGGGAGTTGGTGCTTCCTTCTAGTAGGTGCTAGAGAAAATAGAGAGTTGGTGCTCTCAGCAAATTGTAGCTTGCAAAACAGAGGTTGAAGCCTCATTATGAGTTGGTGCTCATAGGTATGATAATGTGCAGAATGTAAAGAATACTTATCATATAAAGAAGAAGAGGTTTTTACCCTTTATGGGTTTCCTCAGGAAATATCTGTCTCTGTGTATTCCTTATGTGCAAATGATGTTGAATGTTCTATTGCTTACTTCCCTACATTATGGTGATTGGCATTGAGTGCTCTGTAAATAATTTAAAATAAGAATAATTGTTTAAGCACGGTAACAACTAATTCACCCCCCCCGCCTCTTAGTTGTCCAACATGCTCATCGCACTGTGTCCCATGCCTAGCCTACGACGAATCTTGTAGATTTTGATGGAGTGAGTCATTCTGTCTTTTTCCACCCAGATTTGTCTTAGAATCCTGGGGTGAACTTCCTATGCCCATGTTTGATTGACTTCTGAGTTTAAATCTTGCTTGTGATTGGTTTTCAGTGATTGAAAGTCTTTCTTTTCATTTTGCAAGTTTTTTTCTTTTCCTCATTGTCACAAGGATATAATCTCAGATCTTCATCCGTGTGCTTGTTTGACAAAACATCTTTGGTTTGTCTTGATTTTTCGATTCATTTTGTTTGTCAGGTTTTTTGTTGATTAAGAAACATTTTTTCTTGCTTATGTCAAGAGTTTTTCTTGTCTTTTTCGTTTTTGTCTACATTAGGAATTTGATTTGGGAATTGTCTTGAGGTTGTCTTGATTTTCTTGGATTACGTTTTCTTTCCGTTATCACATCTCTGATTTTGTTTTTGAAAGGAAGAATTGAATTCATTTCTTCTTTTTAGGTAATCTATTATAAGAAAGTTTTTACATTTAAAATATTGATAAAGAGAAGAAATTGGAAAATTTGTAGTTCATGATTGTTTGGAATTGTGTTCATTTGGAATTAAGAAATTGCAATTGCTATCTTGTTGTAACTCAAAATAAATACCTTCTCCATACTATAACTAGAGTTCATTGAAATGAAAATTGCACATTCATCTCTTTTTGCATGTTATTAGGTCCAAGTCACAACATCAACAATTTCATTTCCATCTCCTTTTTGAGTAAGCAACAACCTCTAAAACACAACATAAATTTAAAATTTATTAGTAACTTTTATTTTCTAGGGATCTTTTTAATGAACATTATCTAGGATAGTGCTTTGGAATAGGTTGTAAGGCACACTCTCCAAAGCATCAAAACACACAATAGTATCTTGTGATAAGGAGAGTTCAAATCCAATTGCTACATGTTTTCCTGGGAAGCCCTTCTCACACAAGGATCAAACATGAGGTCTCATTGAGACTGGTAGAGTTACTCACCCCACTTTGTTGGTCTTGGTGTAGATATTGCATGTATTATGGGGGTCACTTGAAGGTATACCCACAATGATGAGTGGAATCCTTTTGAGTTGATTTTGAGCTAGATACCTTACCCTTGCGCGTGGATCAGAGTGTCGACTGTTTCCCCAGGAATCATTGTTGTAGTTGGTAACCTTAGTAGCCTATCTCTTTAGGGTCTTTATGTGAGGTGACTGTGAAGGGGAAAGTCTTCACCGTACCTGGAATCGACGTTGGTCAAAATCACTAGGTCTCCTTGGAGGGTATACCCACGATTATGTGTGGGAGCTTTCACCAGGGTGTAAGCCCATTAAGCAGGTCGTCAACGTAAATTTTCCAACCGCTTATCCCAACCCCTTCTTGTCTTGATTTTGCAACGTTGGATTTCATCACCAAATAGTGACTTTAAAATAAGAAGGTTTGTTTTCTTGGCTTGATTCCTAGATTGTATTAGTGAGTGTTGATTGTTTCCTCTAGTTGGCCATATATTTGTTTCGTTATTTACTTACCTCGAGCAACATAAACCTTCTACATTCACATAGGATGCAAGGGATACCCCCGGAAGATCTGGAAGGTTACCATCCCTTGCCTCCTAACTCACCGGAAATATATCCAGAGGGAGTAGTCAACAATGAGGTAGCTTATGAAGTTGGAAGCACACACTCTTTAGAAGGATTTCGAATTGTTTCAGACTCTTTAGAGGATTTCAAACTCCCCCCTCTTAGATTGGACACGTATATTTTGCATGAACTCGGTTGGAGAAATTGTTGTTGTTGATAATACTGAAGTACCTACCAAACCTAACGCAATATATGGAGTAGAGGATCCACTTTTTCACAGTTAATCATTTAGGACTCCAGCTCACATTGTTGGAAATTCCATTCCTAGTTCCATCCCTTTGATAGTGCATGACCTTTACGGTAACCTAGGAGAAATTCATGATCAACCTATGGCATCACAAGTGCCTGGGACGTCTATTATCTATACGGTACCCTTAGACCATTTCAATGGTGCTACCACTAGTATCACCATTGTTTCAGACCAAATATTGATTGGTTCTCACTCAATTCCTACTCTTCAGATGGATCATTCTACTATGGTCCCCCAATCTACCACGATTCCTACCGTAATTGTGGTTATCTACCAAGCTCTGGTTGGGACACCACTTCCATATTGACCAAATCCATCACTTCCTCCTCGGTATAGATCTATGAATACTTCTACTCCTATCTCTACCCAGGTTCCATCCAAAGTTTATGGACTTTTTGTTCCTCCTGTGTATAATGTTGTTGTTGGTTTTGTTCCTACACCTTCCCAGGTTCTCTCCGGAGGGTCTTATGTTCCTCCTCCACCTTTGCTCGGAGGATCTGGCCCTAGTGGCTCCAATACGCTTAGAGGCACTAGTATTTCTATCACTTATGGTTTCCATATTCTTGTTGGAGTTCATCCTCAAGCTAGGGGACAACCTCAATTTGGGGGGAAACCTTAGATTGGGGCACAACCTCAACTTGGGGGAAAACCTCAATTTGGGGGACAACCTTAGTTTGGTTCACAACCTCAACTTGGGGGGAAGCCTCAGGTTAGAGTCCATAACCCACTATATATACAGAATTCACTTCTAGTACCATCTCTACCTTGGAATATTCCCTTCCAAGGAAATTCACGACCATCCGGGGGACAACATCCTCAATTTAACTCTTTTGTACCCTCTAACCTCGGTCAATCGTATCCAGGTTCTTTGAATCCCACTTGGGGTCGGAACGTTCAACCTAGTGTTCCTTTTCAAGGGAACCCTCCTAATCAAGCCAACCCTATGGGCTATGTGCCTCAAAATCCTCCACAACCAAATCTCTCAGGACTATATCCTTATTTGCAAACTGATTATGGTCCTACTGGTATACCTACAGGGCTTCCCCCTCAAAATTACCAGTTTCACAAGTGAACCGACAGTTTCCTTACCTGGCCACTTTGGATTTAGCTTATCTGTCTAGGATTTTGAAAGATCCTATCTTACATTATCCTTATTGGCCCATCATACCGGCCAAGTTATCATCTGAAATTCCTAAATTTGACGATCGAGTAGGAGAATATCCAAATAATAATGTTATGAATTTTCATCTGTGGTGTTCATCCAAATCCTTGATGGATGACTCCATCAGATTACGACTTTTCCAATGAAATCTCACGGGTTAGGGAGAAAAATGGTACATCGAGTTACCACGAGGTTTCTTCAATGAATTTAACACCCTGGCTATGTAATTATTGACACATTACAAGTTTCCAATTCTATACGAGACAAGAACCAAAATTTCGAGTTCTTTCAAGCAATCCTTGTCCACTCATATTTCTAATCACATCCATGAGTGGAGGCAGAGAAGACATCTAATCAAATTTCCCCTTCTTGATCAACTATTTGTCGAGTGGTTTACCAAATCACTTATTGGACCTATCGCTCGTGATGTCTCCATGGGTGGTGTTGTCACTGAAGAGCAGATGATTAGTTGTGCTCAGTATCTTGATCTCACTTATTCACAAATGAGAACACTTTACTATTTGATCCTTAACGGTCCTTGTCCTTCCAGAAACCCTACCCCAAAACCTCCCGCAGCTTCTCATGTTGTTGATGGTGTGATTGGCACCTTCCACGCTGAGACCCAATCGACGCAAGTCAGTCACACCAATCCCCAATCTAATAATTCTAATGCACAAAATACTCCTACTCCTACTCCTTCCACCTGTAAGACTGCTGAAGTTAATTATGTTCAATCCACACCTACCGAAAAGAATCAAAATAAAAATTAAGGGAAGGGTAAGAACAAGGAGGAAAAGAATAATAATCCACAACCTAATAAAGCCAAAATGCAAACCATTGATCAGAAAGACAAATGTAAGCCTCGTTACCCCTTCTTGATTTGTGGTGACAATCATTACATGAAAGATTGTCCAAGACACATTGAGGTTACTAAGTTCCTCTAAGGGAGCGGTAAAACCTTCCATACATGTCATTTTTTCACAACCTTTCCCTTCTCAGCAGCAAGCCCAACTGGTCATTCATGACCAAGCTACCCCTTCTACCTCTTCTTATTTCCTTATGTGTATTGGTGATTCTAAAAAGAACGAAGTTGCAGTCACAACTCGAGCCAAGGATTACTCTCCGTTAAAATAGAAAGTTGATGATGTACCACCTTTGTTGGTTCAACCTTCTCCTTCAACTTCACCTCCAAATGATCCTCTTCATCTCGAAAGACCAGGGCTCGATACAATCCTTCGCCCTCCTCCAAAGGGTGTTGTATGAAAGTATGTGTTCAATCCTCATGCACATGCTGCACAAAACTACAACATTGTAGAAGATCTTGCGCAAGAACCTTTGCAATGTCATCTCTCGAAATCCTTCAAAGTTTCCCTTCTCAACGGAAGGCATTGTTAAAGGCCATCAGTGGAATTGATCCCACAGATACAAATTTAATAATATTTGACCTGAAAGATCACATGCCAAGGATTCTTCCTCAATTAGCATTTCAGATCCAAGTTTTTGTTGAAAACAATAATATCTATAGAACTGTGATTGACAAAGGAGCCTCAACTTGCATTATGTCCATTACTTGTTGGAAATCCATTGGCTCTCCTACCCTCACTGAATCACACAATACACTTAAGGCTTTCAATGGTACAGGATTTAAACCCTATGGTGTTCTTCCCTCATTGTCTATTACGTTGGAGGGAAAATCAGTCAATGTTGAGGTTGAGGTCTTCAATGCACCTCTTGATTATAACCTTTTACTTGGCTATAGCTGGATTGATTCCATGCGTGCAATTGTGTATACTCTTTTCCATGTGGTACATTTCCCACACCAAGGAAAGGTTGTTACTGTTGACCAGCTAGCCTTCTTTAATTCCGATTCACGTACTAGAAACATTCCCTTTATATCAAAGACACCCCCTGATTACAAGAATGTTGGAGTGGGTCTTTTGAAAGACTAGACTTTGATGGGTACTTTTCCAATCCCACCACCCAATATTATCCCTCCTTTTGTTGCCTCTATTAACATGATATTCACCACCATTCATGAAACCACTGCGTCATATGACCTATAGCCAGTACCTAGCCCTGGTGATTATCCTCATTATGGAGACAATATTCCTTTAAGTCCAATCTAATCCTCTTACCAAGATATTCAATCGGAAACCCCCTCCTCTCCTTCTCTCTGTGATTCATCTCCAGATCCATTTCTCATGATATTTCCTACTGATGAGATGATCATTTCAGTCATGTCTATGGAAGACACTCCATGGGGATGATGGGCATCATCGCTCCATTCTCTTTCTAGAACATGACACCATAGAGAGTTATCAACGGATTTCGACTCCGTCGATTGTTGTGGTTATTTCCTTAGTTCCCGAGTCATCACATGATGTTTTGTACAAAGGGAACTTGAGAAACATTTCACCTACTATCCCTCTCGACATATCCATTAAACCCGTAGTCATGGAGAATGTTCATATTGGAGCCTCATGTTCTACTGATGAGGTCCACATGTATAAATCCCTTTTCCAAGAATTTTGCGACATTTTCGCTTGGAGTTATGAAGAGATGCCAGGTATTGATCCTGATATCACTATACATGAGATTAAGACATACCCGGAAGTTAAACCCATTTGGCAATGACTTCTCCCAGTACATCCACGCAAAGCTGCTTCTATCAAGCTTGAATTTGAAAAACTTCTTAAAGTTGGATTTATTTATCCTATGGCTTTGACTGATTGGGTATCCAATCTTGTTCTGGTGAATATGAAATAAGGTACCATTCACGTATATGTATATTATAGGGACATAAATAAGGCTTGTCCTAAGGTCAATTACCCAACCCCTTTCGTTGACCAGATTGTCGACGAATGTGCCAACAACGAAGTCTTCTCTTTAATGGATGGTTTCTCCGACTATAATTAAATTAATATTTTACCTGCAAACCAACACAAGACCGCTTTTATTTTCCCTTGGGGGACCTTTGCCTACCAAAAATTACCCTTTGGTCTCAAGAATGTTGGCGTGAATTTTCAGCGTGCTATGTCTTATGCTTTCCATGATATTAAGAACATTGTGCAACCTTATCTTGATGATCTACCGACGCATTCTATGCATCGCCAAGAGCACCTGGCGCATTTGAGTGCCATTTTTCATACATTGTCGTTATTATCGTATCCACTTAAACCCACACAAATGCGTTTTTTTTGTGGATTCCATCCGACTACTTGGTTTTATTGTGTCAATACACAGGATTTGAGTAGACCCCTTGAAGGTTGAGGCTATCCTTAATCTACCTCCTCCTTCCACTTTACACCAGCTCCAAAGTTTGCAAGGGAAGGAAAACTTTTTACGTCGTTTCATCCCCAATTACGTTGAACTAATGAAAGGATTCACTAATTTACTCAAAAAAGGTTACAATTTTGTATGGGATGATACTGCAAACAAAAAAATTGAAGCTTTGAAACTTTCCTTAACCCGTACACCATTACTGTTTCCCCATGACTATAGTCGGGATTGCTTCCTCTACTTAGCTCCTTTGGAATCTACCATTGCCATGGTCTTAGTCTAAGAGGATGATTCACATGAATAACATGTGATATACTATTTGAGTCGGAGTCTTACAACCACCGAGACCAAATACTTGCGTGTGGAGAAACTGGCCTTGGTAGGCGTTCACGTTGTCCAACGTTTTCGTCATTATATCCTATTACGCAGGACCAATGTTATTTCTGATTGCAACCCTATACAACATATCCTCACCCTACAATTTATAGGGGGCAAGTACTCTAAATGGATAGTTATTCTCCGGGATTTTGACTTAGAGTTTGAACGCGCTAAGTCTAAGAAATCTTTGGTTTTCACCGAACTGATATGTGACCTTCCCGCCACTGAGACAGAAAATGGGGCAGAGGATTCCTTACCTGACGAATCCCTTTTTCTTATTAGTTCTGATGACGCATGGTACATATATATCATTATCTATCTCTAGAATCAAACTTTCCAGACCGATCTATATAGTACATATTTTCATTGTATACGGTATCAAGCCCTCCAATATATCATTCTTGGTGATACTCTTTACGACTGCGGTGTTGATTCTATTTTTTGACGATGTCTCACTTACGAGGAAGCTGAGAAATATTTGAATGACTGACACTCCAGAGCATGTGGCAGTCATATGTCTGGGTATGCCACTACCCAAAAGATCTTACGAGCGATTTATTTATTTCCTTTTTTCTTCAAATACTGCATCACTGCTGTTCAAAAATTCCATGCTTGCCAAACTTATAATAACAAGATAAGATCTCATCCTACTCCCTTACATCCTGTAGTTTCCGTTGGTCCATTTTCCAAATGGGGCATTGAATTCATGACATGTAACCCTCACTCGGTCGGGGGGCATGGATACATCATTGTAGTTGTGGATTACTTCACTAAATGGGCCCAGGCGATGACTACATTTGATAACACTGGGAGAATTGCAACATTGTTCATATTCAATTATATCATTACTCTATTTGGTATCCCTCAAGCTATCATTACTAATCATGGTAGTCATTTTAGGAATTTTATGATGTCTAAATTTACTGAAACGTTGGGTCTTCGCCATGAAAACTCAACCCCCTATTACCCATAGACTAATGGCCAGGTTGAAGCAATCAACAAATTTATCATTGCTATTCTTCGAAAAATGATAGGAATTCATAATAAAACCTGGCACACGATGTTTCTCTCAGCATTATGGGCCTATCGGACATCTATCAAGTCTGCCACAAGATTTACACCTTTCCCACTAGTTTATGGTATCAAGGCTATCTTTCCAATTGAATGTGAAATACCATATTTGAAACCAGATGTTGAACTTCTCCCCAATACCTCCGTCGAAGAAGAACATATTTTGTATTTAATGCAATTAAATGAAACCCGTCACGGTGCTGCCCTAGTTATTGAAACTCAGAAGAAACATGTCAAAGCCCAATATGACAAGCATGTCAAGCCACATGTTTTTTTCTGAAGGTGATCTTGTTCTACTTTATGAGAAGGATCGTGATTTGCTAGGGCCCGATAAATTTGAGGCCATGTGGTGAGGTCCTTACATTGTCAAACGTGTGTTGGAGAAGGGATCTTATGAGCTATTCAATTATGATGGAATTCCTTTGAGTGAGCCCCGAAATGGGATTGACTTAAAGAAGTACTATGCTTAAGTCAATTTTGCATGACTTCTTGTACTTTTAGTGTATCATACTCTTGTATTCTTTTTCATTGTTTGGTTTCAAACTTTAGCCGCTTACCTTGCATTGTTCTTGGTTTCGAGATGTTGGTGTCTTTGCTACCTTATATTTTCTTCATTGATGGCACTAGTCGCAGCACTTAGAACTTTTCATTTTCTTCTTGGGAAATCAAAGCACCTACAAATGAATTAATTAGTCTACATGGTGTTTTCCTTGGTCGTGCAACTAACAATATTGCAGAATATAGTGCAGTCATCGAATTATTGATTAACGTTGTGTCTCTTGGGATCTGTCATCTTATGGTATGACTCGATTCTCAATTAGTAGTCCTACAGTTGAGTAACGTCTACTCCATTCGAAGTCCTACATTATTAAGGGTATATTTACAAATTCGCCTCTTGGAACGTCATTTTGATTACATTGAATATCAACACATTCCTAATTTCTAAATACATTAAAAAATGCATTGGATAATTATGTGTTAGACATACATTTGAGAAATTTATAAAATCCAATCACACTTTGTATATACAACAAGTAAGTCGGTATAAGCCTCATATATATATAACGATAATTTTTTTTACAAAAAGTGTTTGTGTCCGAAGACTAAAATATCAAAAATGTGAATCACATGGCTTCACATACAAATATATGATCAAGGATGTTGCTTGTGATATAATGCAATTGCTCATGCTACTCTATGGAGCAGTCAACCAATGGAAGCAGATATGCCCAGTGTGTGGCATTGATAACGCCTCAGGATATCGTCAATAGAAGCATCTAGGACATCCATCGTCAGCCCCTCCAAGATTTGTTTTATAGCCTCATAGTTAGAAACCACTAATCGTGCTACCTCGACTCTCTCCCCTTGCCTTTGGATGGGGGATGAACCTAGAGGTCGATGAGGCCCCAAGTCTGCATCATCAAAGAAATTTTTTATTAGTCATCGGATAAAGAACATAAAAAAATTTCATATTAAAAATCAAAAAAACATTATAAAAACAAAATGTACTTCTTACCTATGTTCCCCCATTGAGAACCTTCAAGAAGAACCAAGTCTGGATCACCTCAGAAGTCTAAGACAACATATGTGTAGTCGTCTACCATAAGAAACTGGGGCCTCAGCCAATCAAATAAAATGTCATTATACCTGACGATAGGACCAGTCACATGCCATGCCATGAGGTCGACCCACCTCTTCATTATTGGATCCTATGGGGCAGGTATGCACCACTCTACCTATAGGCGCAAGTTTGGAACCCTCTCCAGGAAAAAGAACACCAAAATCGACCCGTATCTGAACTGTTTCATGTCACTTGTCCTGCACTTGGTCAACTATTGTTTCATGCTTCTGAGAACCCTATCACTCTAGTTGAAAACTCGGGGCTCCATGCATTCCATTGCATACTAGAAATCCCTATAAAGATCCATATGGGGAGCTACACTCCCTTCCATGCGCATAATGGTGTAGAGGATAGTCCGTAAAGGTAAGTCACAGACATCTCTTATAGAAACTTTGCCACTATATTTTTGAGCATCGGGAACACAATGTGCGTTGATATAGTGGCTCATAGGTTCGCCACCACCTCTACTACCTGTCAGTGTAACGCGAGACCCACAAAGAGATAACTCGGTCAAGAAGTAGATAAATTGATATCCTTGATATCTATCTCAAGAATGTGAGTCCCCACACAGAATACCTGTTGGTCCACATTGCACAAGTGAACTAAGTATTCGAGCAACATCAACTGGGCCATCATGGCCTCAACCTTGAAGAATTTTAGTAGTCCACACTGTCGGAGGGAATTTACCATTCCTAGGTCATTTTCGGAAAATTAGTCTTCATCCTCATGCTCTCTCTCTCTCCATTCCAACATCCTTACCGTAGAAAACCTGAAATGGAACAAAAAAGAGGGATTAACACCTTCATCTTCTCCCTGGAAACTTTTTATTGGAAAATACATCTAAATTTTTTTTTTGAATTGCGCACGTCGCAGGATAAGAGACCCATACAGTGCAGAGACATCACATTCTAGCCTTAAAGTCAACTGCAATGACCCTAGGTCGTCGCATGGCACAATATAGGGCACCTTCGACGACCTCCACACGTGGGTACCCTTGAAAAATTAACTCAAAAAGACATTTCTAATCAATGAAAAGAAAAAATTGGTCCATGAAAAGTTGAAAGAGATGAAAATTACCTATTCAGCAGAGACCATTCATCAAATGATCAACTGTGTCTTCCACAATCTGCAGTGGAAGTTTGAGGTAAAATGGGGGTTTTGGAACAAATTTTGGGTGGAGTAACAATGGAATGGTAAAAACAAAGTTTTTACTCATGTTTATTTACTTTTTTACTTTTCCATTTATATTTTATATATTATTTTATGTATTTCACCTAAGCCCTAAAGTTCTAATGACATTTCAAGTGTTTGATTTGTTGCAGGTGAAAAATCTAGGAGTGGAATATTGAACAAGGATACATACTTTGGGTTTGATTTTATACATTTGTTGTGTGCACAGATCCTTTTAGAGCTTTTCAGGAAAAACTCCAAGCTTAGTTTTTTCTCTATCTTGTTCTCATAAATCAATGAGAACGTAGACTAGTATACTTTTGTCACTTTTTCGTACTTGTAATGGTAACACAAAAAATGAAACCCACGGAGTATCCTTTAATCTCTTTTCACGCTCCATAAAAACAAAAATATTGTCGAGCGACCTTGTTCTTTTCACGCTCGTAAAAGTATTTGAAGAAAATATTTGATGAGAGGTAGGTTATCACTTTTTAGGTCTCATCATATTATTTTACGAAAGATGAACTTGTGGAGTCCTCTTTAAGTGTTTTTCAGACTCTATAAACATGAAAAACCCCTGAGTTTTCTCTTTTTAGACTAGTTAAAAAAACATCGAAAGACCCATATGGGACCGAACCACTTCTTCTTAGGGTTCATTAAACATACTCCGAGGGACTCATCCGAAGGATGATATTACATCAACAAGCATATGTTATCCTCCTCAAGCTTGCGTAAAAATAAAGAGGTACTCGCGAGAAATGGTGGGGGGGAATTTGGGAAAGAAATGTGTTTATGTATCTATGTTAGTGGTAGTAATAGTCTCTCTTGAACATGACACACCCCTTCATCATTGTATCTGGGTTGGGAAATCCATTCACCTCTTGTTTGACCATCCACATGTCCATATGTTGGGTCCTCCTTGAGTCAATGTTGCCAAGACCATTGTCATGTCATTCATATGTTCAAGAGAAGTCTAGCCTTTATAAGCCTCCTATTGAGTTGACCATCTACAGTTATAAATTTTCTATCATGTCGGCCTTCCCCGTGTTAGTTTCAAATCATTTCATACTCTAATCTATCTCAAATATGTTACTTATTTCATGTCATTGATGGGGGATACATCAAGGCCCTCTTGTGATGAGTCTTTTCCTGTCGACCTCAAATTAGTATCCAGGAATAAAACTTAGAAAGCATTCAGTGCCTTAGAGCCTGCATGCCTCAATGGCAAGTTTCTTCACTTTCAACAGTGGGTTCACATCATTGGCCCCTGATTGGAATATTCCCTTGAGTGTTTGACTTCAAATATTTTATTCACACTGGTTGGATTGTACTCGGGTACCTTGGGATTCATTGACATCAATGGTGATTTCCCTCACACTTGTTAATGGTTCTCATCATTGACTGGTAATCAAGTGGTTTCTACCATGTTTGAATTCGACACCTGTAATCGCATGGTTAGATTCGTACTTAGGGATGATGGAAATGAACACCCTGGAACATACCATTCTGGTCCAAGTTGCGACGAAGTATTCATGATTTGTATTAGCACATAGATCCACCTTATATGTCTCGTGGCTATGTCTGAATCTGAAGTCTTTAGAGCATAGATCCACAGTGTATTCTAGGTGGCTATGCTAGTTTCACATTGACATGGATCCATGGTGTATATTTGGTGGCCATGACTCATTTGACATTTTGTAATCTGAGTATGGGAATGCCTATCTCAGACAATGGTATATTATTATGTTGATTCTTGATTGTTTGCAGGATCCCTATTGATGTTCGCTTTGTTTATGACACACACATTCTACAAAGTATTTCGACTGTCACGAGTTCTAGTCTCATACTTTGGGGGGCATTATGTTACACATTATTTTGGTCATCTTAGTGATCCATTAACAACATGTGTGCATGTTCCCAAAAGAGCCTCTCTTCATGAGGAAATTGACTTACTTTCTCTTCTCAAAAACCCTGTTAAGGAAGGTCATTGCAGGCTGCATCATAAGCAGGGTGCGACGATGCCTAGTTGTCGCACTCTGCCATAAAACTGGTTTTCGATTTCTCCGCAGGCTACTCTACAGTTGGGGTGTGGGGATGTCAAAAGGCTAAGAAAAGGTTGACCTTCATGAAAATTCTGAAGAGGTTCTTCTAGAATATGAGGTGGCATCTCTATGGTTGGGATCCTACTCGCTTCTCTGATTTGGTGGGATCATCCTAATCTCTTTAACCATCTCTATTTCCCCTATATAAAGAGGGATTTCTCATGGAAAAGGCTAAGTTTGATTCAAGCAATAAAGTAATATTATTGAAGGTTAAATTGGCTAAGATTGTATGGACAATTCTACATTGGATCGTTCTTGAGAGCCTCATTTTAGTTCATCAAGTCATTGTGGATCTTCTTCATTCAATATTGGAGCAAGTGTGTGTGTTGGAGAAAACGGTCATCAAAAGGGGACCTTGCAACATCAAGGCTTTGGTTGTAATCTCCACTTTCATTATAATATAATACAGTGATATGTTTCTTTCACATAAAGCGCATCTCGCTTTATTGTATGATTCCTTGGTCACATACATAGGTTCTCTTTGAGTATGCTATATTGCTTTCACTTTGGTTGGATTGTGCTCCTTTGCAGATCCAACATCATAAGAGAAATGGAGTGGAGATAGGATGAAAACGATAAGGAGAAGAGATATTTAAACTATATGTTTCCCATCCCTTGTTAGATAACAAACTCAATAATTAGAATTTATGGAAAGTGTCATGTTCTTTTTTGTTTTGTTCTAGATCTAAGTGGATCTAGGGAGATCTGTTTATGTCCTCATTTACCGATAAGTCCCATAACAATAATGGTATGAGTTTTAATATATTTTAAGGTAAGACTATTCTAGATGGATAGTATGTGTCATGCCATTTCCAATGGTATGTTGAATGCCACATAACTCCTCACGGTTATAGATTTATGGCCATGTGAAGTTGGAGAACCCTCATAAGTCATCTAGAAGCCCCAAAAGGTCAAAGTAGTCAAAGTGGTTGAAAGAAGAAATTATTTAAATAATAAATTGAAGTGATGAGTGTACTATAATTCAAAGTGGATACAAAAGAAATTATTTAAATAATAAAGTTAATGGAGAA
>SNQJ01S0055408.1:17009-46192 GCA_010110895.2 Picea sitchensis
CTTCCGCCACTTCAACTACTCCTGCTACTTCTCATGCAGCCTACGGTGTGATTGGAACTTTCCATGCCCAACCGCATTCCGTCCAAACCTCTAGCAACAACCCCAAACCCATTTCTTCTAATGTTCAAAATGATCTGTCTCCTACTCCTCCCACCAACAAGACTTCTGAGGTAAATGTTGTTCAATCTACACCACCGGTAAAAGCAAATCGAGAAAGGGAAAGGGTAAGAATAAGGAGGAAAAAAATAATTCGCAAGCAGAGAGAACCAAAACACCACCTGTTGACGATAGGGATAAGCGCAAACCCTGATATCCTTGTCTTATCTGTGGTGATGATCACTACACTAAGGATTGTCCACGATGAGCTGAGGTTACTAAGTTCCTTCAAGGGACCACAAAACCACCCACTCCGGCCATATTGTCACAACCCTTCCCTTCTCAACAACAGGCCCAATTGATCATTCATGACCAACCTTCCCCCCCTAATACATCCTATGTCTTAATGTGTACAGGTGATTCAAAGTATAATGACATCACACTTACCACTCGAGCCAAAGATTATTCTTCCTCCAAAGAGAAGGTTGATGCGATACCTCCTTCGTTGGTCCAACCATCTCCCATGACTCCACCTACCAACGGTCCTCTTCATCTCGAACGACTGAGCCTCGATACAGTTCTTCTCCCTCCTCCAAAGGGTGTTGTTCAAAAATCGTCTTTTAGTCCCCATGCACGTGTTGCCCAGAACTACAGTATTGTCGAAGATCTGGCCCAAGCACCGTCCGCGATGTTAGCCCTCGAAGTCCTCCAGAGTTGTCCTATACAATGGAAGTCACTGTTGAAAGCTATTGGTGGAATCGACCCTACGGATACGAATTTAATAATTTTTGACTTGGAAGATCACATCCCAAGGTTACCCCCTCAACTCGCATTCCAAATACAAGTTATTTTCTCCGACAAAAACATTTGTAGAACAATTATTGACTAGGGTGCCTCGACGTGTGTCATGTCTCTTACCTACTGGAAATCCATCGACTCTCCTCTTTTGACTGAATCCCACAACACGCTCAAAGCCTTTAATGGCTCTGGTTTTAATCCTTACGGTGTCCTCCCTTCGTTGGCCGATTACGTTAGAAGGAAAAATGNCCATAGCTAGATTGATTCCATGCGCGTAGTCGTGTTGACTCTTTTTCGTATCGTGCGTTTCCCACATCAAGGAAAGGTAATTACCGTCGACCAATTAGCCTTCTTTAACTCGGATGAACGTACCGGAAACATACCGTTCATTGCCAACCCCCCCGGATACGAGAACGTTGGTGTGGGTCTTCTTAAAGACTCCTCGTTAACGGGTACCTTCCCCATCCCACCACCCGATGTTCCACATTCATCTGTTGCCTCGATCTACATGATCTCCACCTCTATTCACGAAACCCCTGCGTCTCACGACCCATGGATGATACCCAACCCCGACGATCATCTTTGTTATGGCGCCGAAATGCATTTAAGTCCGGTTGAATCCGCCTATCAGGCCATTGAATCGACAACCCCTTCTACCCCCTCTCTTGGTGATTTATTTCCAGATCCTTGCCGTGTCATTTTTCCCATGAACGAAATGATTATGTCTGTTCTGGAAGACACCCCGTGGGACGATGGACATCATCGTTCCATCCTCTTCCTGGAACAACACACCATCGAGGGTTACCGACAGATCTCAACCATTGTCGTCATTTCTACCATTCCCTATGCTACACACGATGTGTTTTACGAAGGGAACTTAAGTAATATCTCACCCACCATCCCCCTCGACATATCCATAAAACCTGGAATTGTCGAAAATGTGCATATCGGAGCTTCATGTTCCCCTGATGAAATTGTCACCTACAAGTCACTTTTCAAATAATTTCATGACGTCTTTACCTGGAGCTTTGAAGAAATGTCGGGTATTGACCCCGACATTGTGATACATGATATTAAGACATACCCAGATGCTAAACCCGTCCGGAAATGACTTCGTCCGGTCCACCCACGTAAAGAGATCGCTATCAAGCTTGAATTCAAGAAACTTATCAAGGACGAATTTATTTACCTGGTGTCTCTCACTGACTGGGTTTCCAATCTTGTCCTGATCGACAAGAAACAAGGCACAATCCGCGTGTGCGTTGATTATAGGGATATTAAAAAAGCATGTCTGAAAGACAACTTTCCTACCCCCTTCGTCGACCAGATCGTCGACGATTATGCCAGCAGTGAAATCTTCTCTCTGATGGATGGTTTCTTCGGATATAATCAAATCAATATTGTTCCCATAGACCAACACTAAACTGTTTTTATTTGTCCTTGGGGAACTTTTTCCTATCAGAAACTTCCTTTCGGTTTAAAAAATGTTGGCACAACTTTTCAGCGTGCTATGTCTTACACCTTCCATGATATCAAACACATCGTGCAGGCATATCTCGATGACTTACTCGCTCATTCCATGTGCCATGTAGATCATCCCATACACCTACGTGTCATTTTCCTTCGATGTCGGTTTTACCATATACACTTGAATCCCCACAAATGTGTTTTCTACGTCGAATCCAACTGACTTCTAGGATTTATTGTTTCATGTCAAGGGATCAGGGTAGATCCTTTGAAGGTCGAGGCGATTCTCAATCTCCCTTCTCCTTCGCTTCGCCAGTTACAAAGTTTGCAAGGGAAGGCAAACTTTCTTCGTCGTTTCATCCCGAACTATGCCGAGCTAACTCTTGGATTTACACGACTTCTCAAGAAAGGGTCTAAGTTCGTATGGGACACCACTGCCAATAAAGCTTTTGAAGCTTTGAAACTGTCTCTAACATCTACCCCACTTCTCTTCTCACCTGATTATAGTCGCGATTATTTCCTCTACCTCGCAGCCTCGGACTACACCATCGCTATGGCTCTCGTCCAGGAGGATGATTCTCATGATGAACATGCCATCTATTACTTGAGTCGAAGTCTTATGCCTACTGAGACCAAGTATTTACATGTTGAAAAACTGGCCTTGTAAGCCGTCCAAGCAGTTCAACGTTTTTGGCACTATATCCTCTCTCGCAAGACTACGGTAATTTCTAACTACAACCCTATGCAACACATTCTTACACGTCAATTACTAGGGGGAAAATACTCCAAATGCATCGTGATACTCCAGGAGTTTGACTTAGAATTCGAACGCGCTAAGTCCAAGAAATCCTTAGCGTTTTCTGAGTTGATATACGAATTTCCCTACTCTAAGATGGAAAATGTAGCAGTCGATTCATTACCTGATGAATCCCTTTTCCTGATTAGTTCCGATGAACTTTGGTATGGAGATATCATCATATATATCCAAACCCAGACTTTCCGACCCAATTTGTCTAGTACTGACCGCCGTCGAATATGATACCAAGCCTGTCAGTATATTATCCTCAGTGATACTCTTTATCATCGTGGGATTGACTCGGTTTTTCAACGCTGCCTCAAGTTTGACGAAGCCGAGAAAGCCCTAAATGACTGCCATTTTGGAGCCTGTGGTGGTCATATGTTTGGGTATGCTACTGCCCAAAAGATCTTGCGAGCAGGGTATTTTTGGCCTTCTTTATTCAACGATTGTATAATTTTTGTCCAAAAATTCCATGCTTGCCAGACCTACAACAATAAAATACGATCACACGATGTTCCTCTTCATCCTGTGGTCTCCGTCGGTCCTTTTGCGAAATGGGGTATCGATTGCATGACATGTCACCCTCACTTAGTCGTGGGCCATGGATACATTATTGTAGCCGTAGATTATTTTACGAAATGGGCCGAGGCAATGCCGACATTTGACAACACCGGAAAGACCACAACATTATTCATATTCAATCACATCATAGCTCGTTTTGGTGTTCTTCAGGCTATCATTACTGATCACGGTAGCCACTTTAGAAACTTCATGATGTCCAAACTCACTGAAAAGTTGGGTCTTCGCCATGAAAACTCAACACCCTATTACCCACAAGCCAACGGCCAAGTCGAAACAATTAACAAATTCCTCGTTACCATTCTTCGAAGAATGATAGGAATTCACAAAATGAGTCGGCACACGATATTGTTTTCAGCATTGTGGGCTTACCAGACATCCATTACGTCTGCTACCGGGTTTACACCATTCTAGTTAGTCTATGGTCTAGAAGCCATCCTGCCGATTGAATGTGAGATACCCTCCCTAAAATTAGTCGTTGACCTCCCAAACACTTTTGTCGAAGAAGAACGTCTTTTGTATCTCATTCGATTAGACGAAACTCGTCGCGACGCCACCCTAGTCATAGAAGCCCAGAAGAAACACGTCAAAGCCCAATATGACAAACATGTCAAGCCTCGCGTTTTCTCCGAAGGTGATTTGGTTCTCCTTTACGAACAAGATCGGGATATGCTAGGAGCAGGAAAATTTGAAGCTATGTGGTGAGGTCCTTATATTGTTAGATGAGTTTTGGAGAAAGGAGCTTACGAGTTAGTGGACTACGACGGTAGCCCTTTGAGTGAACCCAGAAATGAGTTGTACTTAAAGAAGTACTATGCCTAAGATCACCTGTGCATGAGTGCTTGTATTTTATTGTATCATACTTCTTGTGTGTTACTGTAGTATGCTTTTTCGTTATCTGGTCTCTGCCCTCAACCGGTTATGTTACATTGTGCTTAGTTTCCAGATGTCGGAGTCTTCGCTACACCACATTGGCTTTGCTGATGGCGCTAGCCATAGTACTCAGAACCTTGCTTCTGTTGCTTGGGCAATTTACGCCCCTACAAACAAACTTATCACTGTACGAGGTGTGTGTCTCGGTCGTGCGACCAACAATATTGCAAAGTATAGCACCTTCATTGAATTATTGATTGATGTTATTTCGCTCGGTATCTGCCACTTGGTTGTACGACTCGATTCGCATCTATTAGTACTACAACTAAGTAATGTATATGTTATTTGAAGTCCTACTTTATTATGGGTATATTTACGAATTCGCCTCTTGGAATGTTATTTTGATTATATTGAGTATCAACACATTCCTAGATGTCTAAATACATTGATTGATGCATTATCTAACTATGTACTAGACAGACATTTGGGCCATTTATAAACCAATCACATCATATGTATCACACAACACAAGATAAGCCGGTAGAAGTCTTATATATGTATATAACGATCAAAAGTTTTTACAAAAAGTTTCTTTCCGAGGACCAAAATCTCAAAATGTGAAGATCATAGCTTATACAAAATAGTGTCACGGATGACGTTCACGATAACACACGACTGCTCGGGCCACCCTACGAAGCAGTTGACTGATGGACTCGGACACCCCCACAGTATGGTGCTGGTAACGTCTAGGGATCTCCCCGATAGCCATATCCGGGATGTCAGCGGTCAACCCCTTTAAGTTCTGCTCCACTACCTCGTAGTCTTCGGCATCCCATCTCGCCACTGGAGCTGCTTCTCCTCGTCGTTGAATAGGATAAGTTCTCGGAGGTCAATATGGCCCCATATCTGTGTCATCAAAAAGAGATTGTTTTGATTAGTTCTTGGATAAACACAAAAACATTCCATATGATAAAAATTACAAAAACATTTAAACAGAACAAAATGTGTACTTCTTACCTAAATCACCCCACTGAGCATCCTCAGGAAGGGCCAAATCCGGATCCCCTTGGAAATCCAAACCAGCATATGCGTAGTCATCAATCATCAACATCTAGGGCCTTAACCAATCAAAAAATGAATCATTGTACTTGATTATAGGCCCAACTATGTGACGAGCCATGAGGGTGCACCACCTCAACATCCTTGGATCCTGTGGGGTTGGTAAACCCCAGTCAACTTGTAATCACAGCAGTGGAACCCTCTCGAGGAATAAGGGCACCAAAAGTGATCCGTACCCAAACTGCTTCAAGTTTTCCCTTCTACACTTTGTCAACTGCCTCTTCATACTGCGGAGAACTGCATCCGACCAGTTGAAGACCCGGGGCTCTATGCACTCTATGGCATATTGGAAGTAACTCTGGAGAGCCATGTGTGGAGCTGCGCTCTCGTCCATGCGTGCTATAGTGAACAAGATGGTTCGCAGGGTCAAGTTTTGGACCCCCCAAATAACAACCTTACCCTTGCTTCTTTCTGCCTCAGGAACACAGTACTGGCGACAATACTCACTCATAGGGAGTCTGCCACCTCGGCTACTCATCAAGCTAGCATGGTAACCACACCATGATAGCCCTGTTAGAAAATAGATATCCTCGATATCTAGGGTCAATGTGTGGACCCCCACGTGAAACAATTGTTTGTCCATGTCCCACATATGGACCAGGTATTCCAACAATCTAAGTTGGGCCCTCATACCTGGAATCCTGAAGAATTTCAAGAGCCCATAGTCCCGGAGGGCAGTGACTATACCTGGGTCATTCCCAACAATAGCATCGTCTTTCTCATGTTCTCTTTCTCGCCACTCCATCATTGTGATGATCAAACACCTGCACAAGATCCAGGAGAGAAAGGTCAACAACGTTTTCAAAACTTGGCACATTTTTCATTGAGCAAAAATCAAATCTAAATTTCATTTTCTGGCCCCCACAGGTGCCCCTTTAGCACAGTGCAAGATTCTCACAGGTGCCCTTAAGGCCACCTGCGAGAATCCTAGATTCTCACAGGCCCCGCATGGCCAGCCTACAAGAACGCTTGGGCACAAGTTATGGCCCTAAAATGAACCTAAAACCTTGAAAATTGCCAATAAAAACTAAAACTAAACCATGGAAAAGGCAGAAGATCAAGAGCTTACCTCGTTGACGGAGACGGTTCGCCAAATGGTCTCTTGTACCTCCCGTGATTGAGCAACAAAATTTGGGGGAAAATGAGGTGTATTGGGCAAAGTTTTTGGCAAAATCACAATGAAATGGTAAAAGCCCTTTTTACCCATATTTATTCACTTTTTACCATTTTAGTTGATTTTTTATATTGTTTTGTCTATAAAACCTAATACCTAATAGTCCTATGAGTGTGACGTTTTGCAGATATAGAAACTTTGAACTCCACATGAAAGAGGACAGATGTTTTTTCTTTTTCGTCGCATGTACGACTGCTTTTTAGGGTTTTTATAAAAACCTCGAGCTCAGTCTTCGTTCGTTCTCGCGCTCGAAAATACATGAGAACGTAACCGAGTATACTTTTCTCATCTTTTCGTACTCGTCATGGTCATACGAAAACGACGAACGCAAGGGAGTATCCTTTAAGCTCTTTTCACACTCCATAAAAACAAAAAGATGGCCGAGTGACCTTGTTCTGTTCATGCTCGTAAAAGTATCTAAACAAAACATTCGATGGGCGATAGTTTATCACTTTTTTAGTCCTGTCGAACTATTTTATGAAAAAGAAACTGAGAGAGTTCTCTTTAAGTGTTTTTTAGACTCTCAAAACATGAAAAACCCCCGAGTTTTCTATCTTTGGACTCGTTAAACAAACATCGAAAGACCAGTAATGGGACCGAGCCATTCCTTCCTAGGGTTCGTTAAATATACTCCGAGGGACTCATCCAAAAGATGAGCTTACATCAACAAGCATATGTTATCCTCCTCAAGCTTGCGTAAAAATAAAGAGGTACTCGCAAGAAATGGTGGGGGAAATTTTGGGAAAGGGATGTGTTTTCGTATTCATATTAATGGAAGTAAGAGTCACTCTTGAACATGACACCCCCTATTCATCATTTGAAGTTGGTTTGAGAAATCCATTTGTCTCTCATTTGACTTGCTACAAGGTCATATCCTGGGTTGTCTTTGAGTCAGTGATGCCAAGTCCTTGGTCGTGTCATTCGCTTGTTCAAGAGTAGTTCATCCAAGCCCTCTATTGAGTCGGTCATCTGCAGTTGTCCATTCTTACTATGTCGGCCTTCCCTGTGTCCGTTTCAACCTATATTCATACTCTGTTTCATCCTCAAAATCTATTACTTATTTCGTGTCATTGATGAGGGATACATCAAGGCCCTCTTGTGATGAGTCTTGTTCCGTCGACTCCAACTCATTATCTGGAAACAAGACTTAGAAATTATCTGGTACCTTGGAACTTGCATGCCTCAATGGCAAGTTTCCTCGCTTTCGACAGTGGGTTTTCATTATTGACCCTTGATCGGGAAGTTCCATCGACTGTTTGACCTCAGCTCATTTATTCACATTCGTTGGATTGTACTAGTGTACCTTGGGAGTCATTGACATTAATGGCGATTTCTCTTGCACTTGTTAACGGTTTCATCAATGACCGGTAATCAAGTGGTTTCTACCATGTTTGACTTCAACACATGTAATCACATGGCTAGATTCGTACTTTTCGGTGACGGTTCTGAAGACCCTGGGTCT
Organism: Picea sitchensis; assembly: GCA_010110895.2. Classification (NCBI taxonomy): domain Eukaryota; kingdom Viridiplantae; phylum Streptophyta; class Pinopsida; order Pinales; family Pinaceae; genus Picea; species Picea sitchensis. The sequence continues at coordinate 25,377 of SNQJ01S0055408.1, forward strand.
CATCTTTTTTATCCAAGCTGCGATGGAGTATGTATGATTTGCATTGGCACATAGATCCACTTTGTATTTCATGTGGCTATGCCATCTTAATTTAAGTCTTCTCACATAGATCCACAGTGTATTCCTGGTGGCTATGCAGTATTTTGATGGCATGGATCCACAGTGTATGATTGGTGGCCATGAACTACATTCATGATGTCATCCATTTGTGATCTGAGTATGGGAATGCCTACCTTAGAATTGGTATTATATTCTGCAGATGCTTGGTTGTTTGTAGGTTTCCAATTAGGTGTGCTCCTGGTTTCTCTCACACACACGCAGTTTACAAAGTATTTCGGCTGTCACAAGTTCTGGCCTCATAATTTGGGGGGCATTCTGTTACACATGATTTTGGTCACTTTGGTGATGTCTCAACAATGATGTATCCAGGCTCCCAACAAAGACCTTTTGCTCGAGAAAAGTGGCTCTTGTCTTCTTCCAAAAACATATTTTTAAGATGAGTTCGCAGGCTTCCTATGGTCTAGGTGCGATAATCCTTCATTCTCACAGGCCACCCACACTTAGGGTGCAAACTTCTCGTAGTCTGCTCCATACACAGGGTGCGAACCTGTTTTTAAGCTTGGAAAGGAGAAGAGGTCTCGAGGGTTCTAGAAGGGAATCTTCTAGAAAATGAGTTGGCATTCGCATGGTTGTCATTCTACTGACTTCTTAGATTTGATGGGATCATCCTCATCCATGTAACCATCTCTCCTTCTCCTATATATTGAAAGGTTTCTCATGGAAAAGGTTAAGCAAGATTGAATGAAGAATTGGTAAAAGAATTGTGTGAAGAACCCTGCTTGGACAGAAGCTTGAAGACTTTATTTGGTCTATCAAGAGGAATTGGATCTTCTTCATGCAAGTGTAGAGCAAGTATGTGTGTTGGAACCAAGGGTCACTGAAAGGAATCTTGCGACATCAAGGCGATCAGGTTGTATCTTCTACTTTCAATTAATATGATATAGCGGCATGTCTCTTTCCCATAAAGTCACTCTTACGTTATTGTGTAACTCCTTGATCATATGCATAAGTTGACATTGAATATACTTTGCTATCTTCACTTTGGTTGGTTTCTGTTGTCTTGGACTTGAATTCACGAGAGCACCGGAGTGAAGCGGGAACAACAAAGACCTAAGGAAGCGATATCAATGTATGTCACTTATTCCTTCTCTTTAGTAGATTTGATGACTATAGCTTAGGGAAAGAGTCGTGTCATGTCCTGTTTTTTTATAGATCTAGGTGGATCTAGGGAGATCTGTTAGTGTCCACACCTACCGATTTGTCCGATAACAGCGGTTCGAGTCACCCTGGCTCTTCGTATTTCATGGCAGATCACCTACAAATCTCGGGTTCAGAATCGTGAAATCGCCTTGAAATTCAACTCTGGCATTTCAAATCCAGTGATTTCTTCGCTAACTGGAAACCCAAGCATTTCTTCTCATTCAATTCTCGTTTGATTTGAGATCTGAGCCGCGAAATTGTGAATTTTGTTTAATTTCTTTGGAGTGTTGATCGAGCGATCACTATCCTGGTGTTGCATGGCTCGTCTGGTCTGGCTTGTGGGGATTTTGAGTTTGCATGGGGTCTCAGTTTACATGCATGAGCGATTTTTAATAGAATTTTTCCTTTCAGTGACGAAGGATTAAAGTGCAAATGGTTCATAGCAGGGTTATTTGTCCTAGATCTACGAATCGAATTGGGATTTAAAGTGTGGCGGATGCTTATTTGAGGGGAAATGGATATTTATTTCAAAGTTCTTAGGTTTTTATTCGGTTGCATTCATTGAGTCTTTGAATACTCGACGCACTTGTGACATTGTTTGTGGTTTAATTCTGTTTTTTTGGAATGAGCATAATAAGCACAATGGGGGAAGATTATGCGACCCTGAAAGTGGGTAGTGGTGCATCCAAACATCAAGAAAGCTTATCACAGGCTTGCCATGAAGTGACATCCGGATAAGAACCCTAACAACAGGAAGGAGGCGGAGGGTAACTTCAAGCGTATTTCAGAAGATTATGAGGTCTGTATGCAATAACCTTCCCTTGTCCTTAAAAATTATACTGAATCTTTTGTTATGGTTTTCTATTTATCTCTGTGTTCCAGGTTTTGCTGAATTATCGTTTTTATAGACGTTATCTTCAAATGGTGGATTGCTTTGGTTTTCATTTACAAAAAAAAATCATTATTTATTACCTAAATATTGTGAGAAGCATAGATTGTTCAAACTGTCAAATGCATGTTTCTGATTATGTTGCTGCCCTATGGTTGTTACAACGAGGGCGGATGCCATTAGAATCTAGTTATCTGTATCCTTTGTGTAATAGACCATATTTGTAAGTAAGATTTTAATGTTCCGTCCTTCAAAATAGCCAAATTTACAGTGAATACCCCAATTATTCAAGTAATACCTCAGAAGAGAATTGTTCCAATGTATTAGAGGGTTTAACAACAACCTTAGCACGGAAATAAATTTAGGGTTTTGCAGCAACTTAACACACTGAGAAATTGAGAATTTTTCTCAGACTCCTCTGAGTTTGAGTCCTCTCTGTGAGGAAACCAAGTCGAGTCAGAGGGTTGTTCTGAGTTGGATGGGTCACAGTTGTGAGTCTGATGCATCCTCGAGTCCATAAAAAAGAACTCGTTTTGATTGCTTTTTTGACCCAATTTCGCACCAGACATATATAAATTGTTTAGAATCTGGGCTATTTTGACCCAATTTCGCACCAGACAACCAACAGACATATAAACTATTCAGAATCTGGGCCAGCTGAAACCTTTCGGCGTTCACCAACCATAAATTTGCAGCTGTGCTAGTTTTAAACCAATCTCACAATAAAATTAAAAATATATACTAAACATAACTGAAAAAAGGAACTACGCTGTCTTATTTATTCGGAGTCGATCCTGTGTTATTCCTATCTCATTCCTCAATACGACAAGTCTTATTTCCTGAAATCCATTGTCGTATTACTACTCTTTCCTTCCTCAGTAAGTCGAATCTTATTTGTCGGAAGTCATTCCGTCTTAACTCCTCTTTCAATCCTTTTTCGTAAAACTTTCGTGGTTGGTATTCGAGAACAGACGAGAACATTGAAAAGACAAATTTAATAATTTTACAGTGCGAAATTTCCGTGGTGAGAAGTTCGTTGTTAAGAATTTTACAATAAGAAAAGTATTCCTTCAATGTTCTTTGCAAGATTTCCAAATCCTGCTCAAAGCTAACAAATCTTTGAATGGTAGTTGCACCTAACACCGAAGTCTATTTCGAAGATTTTAGTGCACCTTTCCAATGTACTGTGAGACTTCAGATTACTTGATTACATATTAATATCCATCATCTATTTATTCTTTCCGAGAAGGAATTTAGCTCCACCCAAAGAAATGATTAATGATGCTAATTCCATGGTGCAGCCTTCTCTCGGTAGCCTTCACCTCCCTTTTCACACCACTTATTCCTGCACAGGCCCATGAGGATCATCCACATACCACTTTCATCTTCGATGGATTCAATGGAACCCACTTGATCTTGGAAGCTGAGGCTGTTAAATATATTGTACCCTCAACAGTATAACCGTACACTGCCAGCTGTACTGGACAATTGTACTTTCTATTTCTGTCTTGCTTTCATTGAAAAGACAAATTTAATAATTTTACAGTGCGAAATTTCCGTGGTGAGAAGTTCGTTGTTAAGAATTTTACAATAAGAAAAGTATTCCTTCAATGTTCTTTGCAAGATTTCCAAATCCTGCTCAAAGCTAACAAATCTTTGAATGGTAGTTGCACCTAACACCGAAGTCTATTTCGAAGATTTTAGTGCACCTTTCCAATGTACTGTGAGACTTCAGATCACTTGATTACATATTAATATCCATCATCTATTTATTCTTTCCGAGAAGGAATTTAGCTCCACCCAAAGAAACGACTAATGATGCTAATTCCATGGTGCACCCTCCTCCTGATAGCCTTCACCTCTCTCAATACACCAATTTATTCCTGCACAAGCCCATGAGGATCATCAACATACCACTTTCATCTTCGATGGATTCAATGGAACCAACTTGATCTGGAAGTCGGTGGCCTAAATATATTGTACCCTCATCAAAGATAACTGCGTATTAATCGCCAGCTGTACTGACAATTGTACTTTCTATTTCCTCGTCTTTCTTTCTTGAGCATATATAAGCTCACCTATTTCCTATTGTTAGGGACTTCTGAATCTCTTCACCGCTCTCAGACTTCTTATACATTTGAATATACCATTCTTTTCTCAGATTTCTCCTCAATCACAATTTATCATGGTATCGAGCTACAGCAGTAAGCCTCTTAACACAGTCCGGAAAGCAACACGATCCTCACAATAGAGCTCCCCAATGGATCTTGAGAGCACGCATCACAAACTTTTTCACAAGGTTTGTAAAGCTGTCTGCAATACTCTTTTAAAGATCGCCGTGAGAAGTTGGCGGAGGACGCAGATCTGTATACAAAACCCGACTTATTCTTCAAAGAATCGCCAATAATTGACGCTAAGAATTGCGCAATCCAGTTTAAAGAACTTGCAGATTTTCACTTATTCAAGTAAAGATTCAAGCAGGCAGAATTGCTTAAAAGATTCAAGGAAATCGCTCTCATCCTCAAAGATTCAAGAAATCATCAAGAAATCGCGGAAATTCTTTCAAATCTTTGCGATCACAAATTTCTCTTCCTCTTCCACAGTGTGTAAGAACGATCTCAGCGCAAAGAATGGTATTGAAGTCGCGGTAATTCGGGTCTCCGCTAACAACCGGAGAAGGGAAACCGAACTGGCGGGACGAGGAGAGCTGAAAGGGCGAAAAGCAACTCACCGTCCGATCTCAATCCTCTAGAGCTCACAAATGGATTTTTGGTTTCAGGAATCCTCGACGCCATCTTGACCGTCATCCATCAAGAGACATCGGCGATCCTATTCCGCGAGCACCTGAATGGAGTTGGACGAAAGCAAAGACTCGCTTCCAAAACTCGATACCAAATCGCGAATCCCGGAACAATCACGTACCATTCATTTCGTGAGATGTGGCGTGAGGCTCATCGCATCATTATATCGGCATTTCGAGTTCTGGGGTTTCCTGGGTCCATTGCATCGTAGACTCGAACTTCGCTAAATCCCGATACGCCGATATATAGCGATACAATCTCGTACTCGCCCCGCTTATCGTGACATCGCATGAAAGCATCGCAATACTACCGGTATTTCTGCATTCGGTTTCACGTACAAGAAAACTTTGATTCCAACTCAAATCGCTGATAAACTCGATAAGATCTCATTCACTTGCTTTAGACGCTATATGCAATCCCGCGACTCAAAAGTCCGGCGAGGAAAGCTTTACCGCTATCGTTCGAAACGAATCTTGAGTACAAGTGATCGGGTTTCTTTCCCGTGAAATCCCCGAGGCAAATCTAGCCGGCCATCTCATGAGACGCTGCGGTTGCATCGATCCATCGAAAAGTCCCGATAGGACAATACCTGTAAATCGCTATCGGAAACGAGGGAGGCAAGAACCTCGATACATCGTAAAATCGCTGATATCCCAATCACGTAAACTCCGATTTGGCGAGTATCCCGATATCGATCTAGACCAACCGATCACGCCGACTGACCACAGAAAGTTAGTGAAATGTGTTTCGCTTACATTTTTCATAGTAAGGGAACGGTAAAACCCGTAGCGCTTTAAAAGAAATGCGTGTGGTCATATTGCGAGGAGACCTAGGGCCATATAAAGCCCTATAAGCTCCCATCGACCATCGGTAAATCGACGCTTCGAGATTGGAGGTAAATACAAATTTTTCCCCATTTTCTTACATTTATTTTAATGCCACTTTCGCCAACTCGCCCCAATCGGTCCGATTCTTCTTGGAAAGTACTATGAGTTCTGGTCTCTTCCAATGAGGTCATTCCTACAAGCACAAGAATGTTGGGAACAAGTGGATCTTGGATATGTTGAACCAGATCCAACCGTCTTCACTGCCATGAAAAATGCTTAGAGAATTGCTCAGGCAACTCGAGGACAAAAGAAAACAAAGCCGGAATTCCTGGATCTTCAGACGGATGATCTGGATTTTTCGGAAATCACAAAGCTACCGGTATTCCAAACAGTAACCGACATCCTCAAAATGTCTTACCAAGGAAATGACAGAGTAAAAAACAGTTAAACTGCAGACCATGAGGACGTAATTCGAGACTCTAAGAATGAAAGAATCTGAAAATGTGGATAAGTTTATGAATCGTGAACCAGATCAGGTTGACCAGTGAATTCATCCCTGATCAGAGGATTGTTGAGAAAATACTTAGAAGTTTACCAAAGAAATTTGAAATGGTTGTAACAACGCATCCTTGAATCCAGCGATCACAATGTTTCCTCAAATGATGAACCTAATGGAAGTCTCCGGTGACACATGAGACAAGACTACATCTCACGATGAGTCAATCTCAAATGCCTTCCAATCTCACCTCATTGCAAGAGGGAAAGGCGTGAGGAAGAGCTTTGTAGGAAAACAAACTGTGGTGCAACCCTTATACCAAAGAAGGAAATAGACAAATAACATCCCACTCAACTTCCAAGGCCTTAACAACAAAATCACCATCGGGAATTTCCACCAGCAGTGCAGGGAGAAGTGCCCAAAATGACAACCAACATTCAACGTTTTATTGCAAAAAGTATGGGCATTACTTAACTGGAATGCGTGAAGAAGCGGTGCGATCAGCTCTCAGTGTAGCACATGACAAATCACACGGAAACAACCGCCAGGCATGTTTCTCTCATGCCATTGACTCACGGAACAACAACCCAAAGATCTCTGGTTATTGGACAGCACGCAGAATCATAATGACAGAAACAAAGACTTACTCCCCGCACATTCGTAATTTTCTCTGATATTACTCTTGGTAATCATCATTTAGTCAAAGTTCAAGGAAGAGGAACCTGTTCATTCTTACTGTGCACGTAAAGAAAGATTTATGTAATGTCTATCATGTTCCGGACTTAAAACACAACTTGTTAAGTGTAGGACAGCTCATTGAAAAGGCTATAAGGTACTTTGAGGAGTATCTCGTAAAATCTATGATAGAAAACCCACCAAAAAAATTGATTTCCAAAATCTATATGACTCCAAATAGATTTTCCTCACCCCTCTAACCGCAACTGAAGCCCAACTCCTATGTGCAATGAATAATGTATCAACCATGAATGAAACAATGGTTTGGCATACTAGATTTGTACATCTACCATTTCAGATTTTAAGTCTTCTTCAGAAAAACTCCGTGGTCAAAGGGCTACCTATTTTGTAAGAGCAAATCCCTCCATGTGAGTCTTGCATAATTTGGAAAAACACAAAGAACAAGTTTTCCACAGTCACCCAATCAAGCCAAACAACATCTTGAACTTGTCCACACCTAATCTATGTGGACCAATGCAAACGTAGTCAATAGGTGGTAGTTTTTAATTTCTAACATTTATCGATGATTTCAGCAGGAAAATCCTGATATATTTTTTCAAGCACAAATCAGAGACATTTCAAAAATTCAAAGAATTTAAAAGCGTAATCAAAACGAGTGGTAAATTTCAGCACTCTCAAATGTGATGGAGGAGGTGAATACAACCCCAGAGAATTTGCAATTTTTGCAAGTCCTTGCATCATCATGCAAGCAACAAGATATACCCTACTGCTGTGGAGGGTCGAAGAAAGAATCGACCATCAAGGAATATGGCAAGAACACTTTAAAGAAAGTATTTGTCAAATACTTTAATAGCAGTATAATGCTCACCATTTTAAACATCACCAACTACTAGATGAAAGTTCCCCAAGAAGTTTGAGTGGGACAAAGCCAATGTAGCTCATCTAAGGACATTTGATGCATAGCATATGCACACGTACCATTCGAATTAAGGAAGAAGCTTGATGACGTAAGTGAAAAATGCATTTTCACTCACATGTTGAAACCTCTAAAGCTTACAGTGTTTACAATCCCATCACCAAGAAATTAATTCTCGCAGAGATGTACAATTTTTTTGAAACCAATTGGATGATCTTAAAAAATCAAGTGACAAATGGAATCCCGCCAAGTTCAAACACGTAAAATTCAACGCGACTCAACCCATTCCTCCAAGAATGCAAGTCCAAGGACCACCGTGATAATTCACGTGGATAGCTCATCTTCAAGTAGAGAATTCTCCAACCACGTAACGAGAACTCTCGACGCCCGAGCTAAAATCCATCAACAGCCAGATGACTTTCATCAAAGATAATCTTTTGCTTCTTTAATGTCATGTCAACCTACATCCTTTAAGGAAGCACTATGAGCCACATTGTCCAAGCATCAGAACCAAGAAATTGACTCCATTGAGAAGAACAAAGGGATCTTGTTGATTTGTCAACACACACAAAAGAGTATTGGTGTCAAGGGGTGTACAAACCAAACTAAATGAAAAGGGCATATTGAAAAGCTAATAAAGGCAAGACTTGTTGCCCAAGGACTTCACAACAACTGTGTATTGGATTATGGTGAAACTTTTGCACAAGTAGCAAGATTAGACACTGTAGAGGATCTCTTTATTGGCCATAGCAGGACAACACAAATGGCAAGTTTATCAAATGGATGTCAAGTCAAGATTTCTAAAATGGATTTTTAGAAGAAGAAGTTTATGTCAATCAACCGGGATTAGAAGTCCAAGAGCTTCCCACCAAAGTGTATCGGTTGAAGAAAAGCTCCTTATATGGTTTAAAGCAAGCTCCAAGAGCTTGCGTTAATTGACACTCCACCGATCAAAAGTGGTTTCAATGTATCAAAATGGTGAACCAAACACTTTTATACCAAAACATCAACATGGTAAAATACTAATTGTATGTTTATATAAGCTGATGACATGATTTACACAGAAATTTAGAGCTATCAGATTTCTAAACATGCCATGCAACTGAAGTTTGAGATGACAGATCTTGGCATAATGAAATATTTTTAGGCATTGAAGTTCATCAATCAGCCAAAGGCATTTTTGTCTGTCATTGCGTGCATGCGCAGACATCATCATCAAACGGTTTCGCATAGAAGGATGCAATCCAACAGAAACACCATACCTTTAGGCACAAATTTGAGCAAGGATGATGAAGGTCCCACGCTGGATCTTTACCTTTATACGTTTCAGGCGCTTGTTGTATCTTTATTAACCAGGGCCACATCATGTATGTTCTAGTTTCCGCATTCATGGAATCACCCAAGGATTCACACTGGAAAATGGCAAAACGAATTTTGAGATATGTAGCGTGAACACTGGTTACTTTGGTTTATGGCATTAATTTACATCTCATTGTAATCAACTCTCTGGTTACACGAGTGACTTTGCGGTGTAGTCTGATGATGAAAGCACACATCGATATGTTTTCAACTAGGCACTGCAACTGGATTTCATGGGCATCAAGAAGCAGCCAATTGTATCAAAATCTTCTGCATAGGCAGAGTATGTATCGCCACCTCATGTAAAGCTATATGGCTGCGAAGATTATTGAAAGATTACGTCACAAACAGAGAAGGATCCAACTCCTATCTTCGCGACAACACATCAAGAATTGCATTATCCAAGAAACCATGTGTTTCATAAGAAGATAAAACACATTGACACTCGGTTTCACTTACACGAAGTTGGGTCAATAATGGTGACATTGCACTAAAATTCTATGGTACACAAGATCAGCTTGCTGGTATCTTTACAAAGCCACTAAGAAAAACGGTTTTTGATTTTCAAAGACAACAATTACAATCATCAGCACTGATTGTAACTGTTGAGTCTAAGAGGAGTGTTAAATATATTGTACCTCAATAAAGATAATCACACCGCCACCGTGACTGACAGTTGTAATTTCTATCATTCCTTGTTTGAGCATATATAAGCTCAAATATTTCCTATTGTTTGTATCTCTTCAAAACTCTTCAGCTCGCTCAAATTTCCTATTGTTAGGTGACTTCTGAATCTCTTCAGTTCTGTTCTGTACTTCTTTATACATTTGAATATACTATTCTTTTCTTTCTGCATTTCTCTGTCCTTCACAATTTATCAGAGGCTACAGTCATCGACTCTAATATTCCAATCACTAATATTTCGTGTTCTTTGGGTTATGCTCAATGATAAAGTTTTCCCACTGACTGATGAAGTGTTTTACTTGTTTGATAGTTACGATAATGGATGTAAGCAGTGTGTATGCAATTATCAGGCCATAATATATAAATCCTACCTCCTAAAATTCTCAATATTCAGTGAGACTGCTACCCAACCCAAAAATGACTGTTGTAATTAATTATTAAAATAACATAAATTACAATGAAACTTCAACAACCATAGCAACCATAGATGACAAGGAAATAAAGAACCTGCTGTATAAATTTGAGAGTGCTCTCCTTCAAATTAGCCACAAGTCTGTATAATGCACGTGATGTTTTGAACTCCTCTCTTCAAGATGAAGTATATAGGTGTAGTAGTGAGAATAGGAGACAACAACTAATTCCCTTGCCTTTAAGATAACAATCAAACAGTCAACAAACAATTCTAGTAGGATCCCCCTCCGAAGCAAATCGACCAACAAGTAATTTAGTTCATCCAACTTGCAAATATTTTGCCCAGGTTCAAGGAAATCGTGCCCAGGTTGGAATAACTCAACAAACCCACGTTTCCTTTGATTGTTCTTTGAAAGGAGTGACCCCTTTCCTCTGGAAATCGTACACAACACTCACAAATCAAGGTAGATGTGTAGAGCACATGAAATGTAAGCTCGGTTAATAATGAAGAGCCAGAATATGACTGAGAGCAAGAAGAACTCGTCTTATACTTTGTCAGGCTAGAATATGGGGCCCATCTAGAATATGGGCCCATCCTCTCTCCTTCTAAAGGAAGCTCGGTTAATAATGAAGAGCCAGAAGATGACTGAGAGCAAGAAGAACTCGTTTTATACTTTGTTAGGCTAGAATATGGGGCCCATCTAGAATATGGGCCCATCCTCTCTCCTTCTAAAGGAAGTAAACACAATCTGGATGAAGCACAATGAGAAATCAAAAATTTCTATAGAACTAGGGAAAGGGTTTCCAATACTCTAGACTCTTTTCTTAAAATCATTATATAAATGAGGGTTTTCAATACTCTAGACTTTTTCCTTAAGAGCTCTCTAAAATCATTTATTTTCCAAATGAATGATTTCAAGAATATCCTAAACTCCTTTTATTCTCTTTTATTTTATATTTTCAACTTGGATTTTTCATTCCTTCTCTTATGAATGCGGGATAATANTTCTTCATGTTCCCTTCCACCCAAACTCAATTACACTAGCCCACCCTATCCCACGGAAACTCAATTACACTAGCATATAGGGACATTACATCGGCTCCAAATCCATGTTCCGTTAATTATTCTCCAACCTATCCCATGGAAACTCAATTACACTAGCCCACCCTATCCCACAGAAACTCAATTACACTAGCATATGGGGACATTACATCGGCTCCAAATCCATGCTCGCCCTCACAAACCAATCGCAAGCCATGCTTGATCGGACGCTCTATTCAATTCTCATGCAGATGAAAAGCAATGAGACACTTTCCTCCTTTAGCACTAACTTCGTTTTCTCCATGGTGCATCCTCCCTCTGCCGAAGATGGACATGGAATAGCCTTCATCATGATGCCCCACAAATATCCCATCGACGCTTTGTTGTCCCACTATCTGGGCTTGTTTAACCTCACTAGAAACGGGTAGCCATACAATTACTTATTCACAGTGGAGTTTGATACGATCAACGGTGTGGAATTCAATGACCCTGACGACAACCACGTGGGTGTGAACATCAAAAGCCTCATCTCGATGCAGACCAAGCCTGTCGGGTATTGGAATGGAGAGAACAATTTCCATGGATTGAACCTCGAGAGTGGATGGAACATATAGGCCTGGATCGATTACAATCATCCTCAAAGTCGTCTCAACGTTACCATCATGTAGGACGGCTCGTTGAGACCACAAAAGTCATTGATATCTCTAAAAATCGATCTGGGCAACATTCTGCGAGAGAAGATGTTCATTGGCTTTTCAACGACCACGAGGAACCTCATTGAAGGTGATTACGTTCTCACGTGGAGCTTCAGCAACCAAGGCATGGCGGCGCCCATCAATCTATTATGTCTCCCTTATTTTGCGAACATGTATTCCAAACTCCTGGGCCGAGGATTCATAGTCAGCATCACCGTGGCCACTGTGCTTTTCTTCTCGTTGGTTGTTGCAACCATTTTTTTCATAAGAGAGAAGTATGGAGAAATGATCGAAGAATGGGAGATGGAGTACTAGCCCCATAAACTCACTTACAAGAAGTTAATAATCGCCACGAGCAAGTTCCGGGATGAAAACATTTTGGGGCAAGGGGGTTTCGGCAAAGTTTACAAGGGCGTTCTCCCCAGAAATGGCGAGGAGGTCGCAGTGAAATGCATAACAAAGGAGCTCAAGGAGGGAATGAAGGGTTCCGTTTTAGAGATCTTGAGAATTTGTTTCCTAGAGCACCGGAACCTGGTTCATCTTCGGGGTTGGTGCCAAAGGCATATGCAACTATTCATCGTTTACGACTACATGCCCAACGAAAGCCTGGATAAAATCATCTCCGGGAGTCAGACAACAGTCCTGTTGTGGCATCGACGATACGTGATCTTGAAGGGCATGGTTGCTGAGATGTTGTATCTGCACAAGCAATGGGAGAAGAGGGTCATCCACAGAGACATCAAGTCGAGCAATGTGCTACTGGATTTAGAGCTCAATGGGTGGCTGGGAGACTTTGGCCTAGCTCGGTTGTATGATCACAATGAGAATCCGCATACCAATGATGTTGTAGGAATGTTTGGGTACATCTACATTGAGCTTAGACGTGTTCAACTTCGAGGTTCTGTTGTTGGAGGTGGCTTGCAGGAAGAGGCCCATGGATCCCTTGAAGGACGTTGAGCAGATGATTTTGGTGGAGTGGACGTGGGGGATTTAAACGGAGGGAAGGCTCTGCTGAGATCAAGTTGTTTTGACTTATGCTATCGACAATGAAATGTAGTGGAGCACACTTCACCCACATCTATGAGTGAAAAATGAGTTCATCTTCCTCTGGTTCACTTGGCTTGACCTTGGTGGTAGTGACAGTGGCATTGGGTTCTGCATCAATGATTTTATTACCTTTGTTTGGATCTAATTCAAAGTTGGAACCTGCCTCTGACTCTGAGGCTTTCTGATTTTCCACCAAGGATTGCTTTGAGAGACATTCATCAGTGTTATGCCAGGGGATTTTATGGAATTCACACCACTTCCTAGTGTCTTTCTTTGTCTTCTCATTGCCCTTCTTTGTTTGCAGCTTGGAAGGGGATCCATCCTTGATCTGTACTTTCTTATATAGGTTAGGTATGCCTTTTTCCTACTTCTTCTGTGAGGAATTTATAGATCCAAACTCCAACTTCTTTTATTTAAATTTCTGCTCGATTTTGACAACATATCGATATGACGCACCCAATGATGAGATGTCCAGAAACTCCATTTCTATTTGGATGTATCTATGCAAAAAACCATAGTACTTGAGCACTAGATGTCGTTCAAAGTCCTTGATACCTATCTTGGTGCATAAGGTATGGAATATATTTGTGAAATATGGTACTGTCTGGTTCCTTTCCTATTATAGTGTGGTCCATCTCATATACTGGTCATCGTAGCTTCCAATAGGGTAGTATTGTTCCTTAATAACATCACTAAAAGATCCCAAGTGGAGGCGACTACAAATATTGTAGATTCCTTAGTGGCCCTTTGCTCACAGTAAGATTCCCACCAATCCTTGACATGGGGGACAACCTTAAGGAGCGCAAAGGTAATCTTTTCTCTATCGAAAAAATTATGGACCAAAAAATACCCTTCTAGCATATTCAACCATTTATCTACAACATATGCATCTATCTGGACTTAAAATAAGGGGATATCAAAATTGAATTGTACCTTGAAGGGGGCGGCGTGGCCACTTGATGAATATGCATTGTCTATTGGTAGTCCTTGAAGGATCTGTGCAAATTTATCCATAATCTCGGTCCTTTATCACGCGAGGGATTCCTCGAGAAACAATTTAAAAGTATCTCTTGCTCCATTGTCTCTCTTTTCTTTGAACGCCATGGAAGGTCATCATGTTCAATGAGGATGGTCTTTCAAGGGATCAACAACTTTGATTCCCAAATCCTTGTACCATGACCTTGTTGGGGGCATGCATAGAGAAACAAATAAAGATAAGACTGCTCTGATACCACTAATCCATATTTATAAATGGAATGAAATGGAATACATATGTATCGAAAATAAATACACAAAGATATAGTAAAACTTGACTTCTATTAATAGAGATAATACGTTGAAACTGTAAAAATGTAGACTGAAACAAACTTGCTCGAATGGTGGAAGCTTATCTCTGAGAAGAGATGTGACAACTACGCTCATTCACAAGAAGATGGTTACAATGAGGCTCCAAAGGCCTTTTTAACATAAAGAATAAATGAGAAAACCCTAAACATATAAAACCTAACCCTAGGAGATGAAGTGCCAAAATTCACGTGGGCCTCGATGGGGTAAGTTGGTACATCAACTTCTCGGGGTCGTAACTTTTGCATGCAATTTTTGTTTTAGGTGCATGATAGCTCATTGGAAAGAACTATATGAGGACTACACATTTTTTCATCACACACTAGATAAATCCTACAATGTGACTATGTTGTGCCCAGAAAACGTTGTTTAGGGCCTCAAAACAACCCCAGATGTTTAGGACCTGAAAAAATAGGAAAAACTTCCAAAATGAAAACTGTTCTTTGAGCCAGTGGAATAGGTGGGTGGCCACCGATATCCACCTGGATCACAAAGTATTCCATAGTAAACTAGGACTTGTGTTTCACCTTTAAGTATTGTAGGGACTTGGATACCTTGAAGGTTGACACATAGGCCCAAGAATTATGTGCCAAATTAGTGACCAAGGCCATGGATGAAAGGACTAGGCTTAGAAGGTATTCTTAAGGAATTTTGTTGGCCTTGACTTGCGAGCATGGGAACAAAAACATTGAAAAGGTATTGCACTCTAATATCTTATAAATACACCTACTATGGTCAAGCTCAAAGGTCCTTTGTGGCCCAAACCATATGGAATATCGATAATACCATGAAACTCTTCTTTATGAGATCGCTCATTCATAATTATGTTATTAAATTTTTTATCTAGTGGACTCTTATTTTGAAATATGATGGTAAGACCCTCACCAAGGTTTCTTGGTTCTTGGCCCTTAGGTTTTATAGGGAAATTGTTATCTTTTTCAATGACATAAACGATTAAGGGACTAAATTCCATCCTTAGAGTCAAAGGAAAAAATTAGGTTATCCAACCTTAATAATTTGGTTGGTGGTCATTGATGGATATGAGAAAAGTTAATCATTGATGGGTGTCTCACTCACCTAGTTCTTTAGAATCATCCTTGCCATTATTGTGGCCTATTAAAATGCTTAAGAACATTTTATGGTTTTGTTTTCTTGCTAATCGTGTCCAAGGTGAGTTGATTTATTTATGCTCAACTTCTCCCTACTACAATTTCTTAAAGATTCTCTCTCTCTGGAGATAAGATCCCTTCAATTGTAGAGTCTTAGGCTTCTTGGAGCCTTATTAATTTCAATCATTTTTTAACGTGTAAGAGCAATAATATTAGTAATTTATCTAGCAAGTTATGGGCACTAAAGTCTAGGAAGAAAGATTGGTTATTAAGGTTGTGCAATATGTGGAAGCTAATGTTAGAGCTCAATAACTCATTTTTATGGTCATTAATCATGAGAGATATTATTTAGACACGAGACTTACTCACCTAGTTGTTCATAATGATCCTTATTGTTAATGTGGTATCTTAAAATTCTTATGAACATTTTATGGGTTTGTCCTCTTGTCAATGCTACATAAGGATGGATTGATTCATTGTGTTCTCAACTTCTCCCTACTACCATTTCTTGAAGAGTCTCTCTCCTAGAAAATAAATTCTTTTAGGTTGTATAGTTTTAAGCTTCTAGGAACCTTGTTCATTTGAATCCCTTTTTATTGTAGAAGAGAAAGAATAATATTTTATTTAGTAAGAAGGAGCCTCATCAACATTTCTCATGGTTTAAAAACTCTCTAATTTATGCAAGAATTCCCTTGCAATTTAATTTGCATGTACATAACTTCTAAATGGAAATGGGCCACTTATATTGAATTGCTTGAATTTTGAGGAGGTTCCCCTTGTAATATGAGAATGAATCTACATAGTGTGTTCATAGCTCAATCATCTAATTCTAAAAAGTCTCTAAAAGTGGAGGGCAGGTAATAGATCACAATACTAGTGGATATGCAGTAAAGAGAGGAGTGTGTTGAGGTGAAAATAACCAATCCTCCCCCAGTACAATAGATTATTAAATACTTAACATTGGCTCTCGTTATCTTTAAAAACTTCTAAACCACATGAGCTTAGGCATGAATAGAGTAAACTTAGCAAGCTTTATAAATTTGTTGTTTTGCAAATGTCCAAGTTGTTTTATGAGAAATCAATTATAATCTTGTTTAGTTTATTCATTTTTCCACTAAAGAGACTAAGTAACCATATCCACCTAGGGTTGAAATATCAACCAATTATGAAGTATCATGTGTCAAGTTAAATATTGTTTTAATGTGAAATTTGTTATCTTATTTTGGTTAATTTTCATGTTTTATAATAATCAAAATATTATAAATATGTGTCACATCTGTCATCTACACCATACATCCCACATTATAGGTGGGTTTGATCATTATTCATCCTGCCCCAAAACTTGGGATTCCAGTCCCCCACCCCCCCACAAGGTACTTCATTCAATCCTATAGCCCATGGGGATTTATCCCCACCCCCACCACCTTTTCCATTCCACCCACCCCCACCATATTTTAGACCTACACCAGTCCAACTTTGCCTTGTTGTAGCCCCATGTGTTGCATCCACTGTGGCTATAATCCTCAACCATTCACTAGCCCACCCTATTGCATCCCCTCTTATTTCATCCACTATTATTGCACTGATTGACCCTACACTAGTTGTTTCCTTGGAGTAGCTTGTCCATCCAAGTGCTCCATTTGGTAGGCAATTTTTTCGTTGCCTAAGTTATTCACGGTGAGATGAGTCATTGGTAAAATTGTTTTCCATCATGAATGCAATTTATTTTAGGTATTTTGATTAAATTTCATGCTTTTATTATTGTAACTTCTACAAAGAGGCATCATGGAGAGGTTAGGGTTGTGGAGGAGGGAAAAAAACTCATGAATTGTTGTCTTATCCATGGCAAGTTTTGTTAAATAGAATTATAAAATATCATCTCGTAAGTGTCTTAATTGATAGAATTGAGGAAAAAAATTGTAAGAATGTTGTTTCCTTTTCCATTCTCCAAAAAAGACAAACTACTCCTAGTTGCAAGAAGACTTGAGTTTTCTCCAACTCTAAGAGGAGGTAGATCTCATTTGGGGATAAATCTAGTAGTGGTGTGGGTGGTGAGGGTCAATGAGTTACCCATTATGTATCTCATCCATGATGTGCCATTTTGGGCATCAAGTGTCATTTTGTATATAGGGCACAAGCTGTGATTTTTCCATGTTTGGGCACGATGTTACTTTTTGTAAAAAATGTACAAATTGACCAATTTTAAATATAGATATATGCATTTTGACACGTGTATAATGAATTCTTTATGGTTCATTTTTTCTTTATCAATATTGTGCTATTATTCCAGATATTTTTTTTGTTTGATATTTGTGTTTGAATAAACTATGTAGCTTTAGCATTTTGTATTTGTAACACCCCCGGTTTGATCACCAGATTAGCAATGCATATTTATGAATATCATGTATGGTTGAGGGCCAAGTGATGTAATATGTAAATATTGTGCATCAAAATTAATGCAAATAAAATACATCGTCGGTTGTAGATGGATAAGGACAGAGTCATGGGGGGGTATGTTTCCACAAGAGAGGGGGATAAAAGGGGGTCCAAGGGGAAAACCACATGCCTAGAATCCTATGTCACCTCTTTTAACTTATTAAAACCAATCATTCAATGCATGTAAGAGGTTGGTGGGAAAGTCATCTCACCTAGTTATTGAAGTATATGATAAGTACACTCATGATAGGAATTATATCATTGAAGGAATGCAAGAGGTGGATGAAAGAGTCATATCACCTAGATATTGAACCATGGGTTGGGTACAATATTTTTGGAGAATTGTGAGAGTCAAGCATGCATGAGAGAAAATAAAAGGAAATTTGAGTAGAGGGAGAGGGCTAATTTTATAGCTAGGTAGAAGAGAGGAAAATGAGATTTGGGTGTTGGAGAAGAGAGGGATCCATAGTGTATAATAAATACAAATTTCTAGAACTAAGAATTGCATGGAGAATTAGGTTATCATGCATGTAAGTGAATTTATGTTAATAAATTACCCATGAGAGCATGTGTAAATGTTGTTGTGAGCACTCATGTTATGGATGGAATTACTAGAGCCCCCAGTTGTGAGATTCTTGGTTATTCTGTGATGGATCCCTAGAGTGGATGGATATGGTTTGATGGAATATGGTGTAGAGGAGGAAATCTCATCCCTTGGGTTGTGCAGATTGATGGAGAAGAGAGTTAGGTGGTTGGAAATTCTATAGGAGTCATTTTACTATAAAAAATATTGGGTATTGCATTGTTGTGCAGACAATAGACAACCATAGAAACCATTGTTTTATTGTGGAATCATAGCTCTATATCTGATGTAACCTACTACTAAGAGGACTAGAGAAGAAAATTCTATGGTTTGATGGAATGTTCTTCGTCTGCAACCAATTATGTAAATATTTACAAAGATAATTGTTCTAATCATTGTTCTTCTTTATAGTTTTAATGTTATTCTTAAATGTTGTGTTTAATATGTGTTTTTTTATTTTATATTCTTCTATGATTGAGGAACAATATTCATTTATGATTTAATTTTTTTCTAATATTCATTAAACCAGAAGTCTCAGATTACAACACACAACCAGAGAAACATGAACTTCATTTAAAACTTTACAATACTGGAGATTTGCTCTACCATCGACCTTAACAAAATATAAAAAATGAGTATTTATACTCAGAGCAGTTGCCAGCACTAGGAATGTGACCTAGTCACTACAATCAAAGCTTTGCGTTTGCATCTTCTTCTGTCAAAATGCACTTGCATTCCTCTGTCAGACACAAGATCAGATCAGTATGGGCTTTGCAGGAAAATCCATTGACAAGGGGACTTTGGGATGACAGTCTGCCTCCATGGCCAGTTTTTCCATGCTTTCCATTTATGTGGTGGAATGAGGTTTCAACCACCTTCTCCATTTTCATTAACTACTTTCATCCGGATCAGGGTGAGGCTTAACACCCATGAATGTTCTTGGCAAGCTCACGACTCCTTTGAGTCAATTCGGGCACCTCGAGGCCACGCATATTCTTCTGTGTGATCGACTCGGGCACTTTGATCCTTTGCGCAACTCCTTTCCTCTCCCCGCGCAACCTCGGGCCATGACCTCGTGCTTATCCCATATGAATTTTTAGGATTTCGCATTTTGGGAGTTTTCACTCCCCTTGATTTCAAATGTCCCGATGCTCGAAATCGCGAGAATGCCCATATGGATCAACGATCAGATTCTCTTTGAATCTGACGACCATGATAATCTCCTCGAATGACCTCGGCTGCCTGTTGCTCAATCAGTCGCCTACCTTCCTTTGCGGCCCTGCTTTCATATGAATCTGGGTTGTGATCGCGGGTCTAATTCCAATGTGTTTCGGGACTTCGCGTTCCGTGAGTTTGCATTGTGTTCCATGCTGAAAACCCTGAGTCACGAAATCAGAATTTCTCATATCGGGTGATGCACGCCCCTTTGCATCGGACAACCCAGATCATATCGACATTTCGGGACCTGGGATATCTGCACTTCTCACTTCAGCCTTCCTAAAAAGACTTTCTCCATGGTTCGGATCTGGCGCCACACGTCCTGATGGAATGGGCGGCCCATATTATTTCATGACTTCACGCTTCGCGAGTCCTCACAACTCTGCCTTTTGACTGCTCCATCCTGCAAGTCAGCGAAATGTTGATCCTACACCACGTCTTCTCCCTAATGCCAACGACCAGGATTAACCTCGCAATTTCGAACCTCTGGATGACACTAAACTTCATGCAACTCTTTGATCCTGATTGTCCGATGGACACCGATCCGATCTACCTGATGGATCTCCACTGTTGAAAACTGATCTTGCTCGCTCACTTGAACTGAAACCATATCAGACCGCCCTAAATGTTGTGCTTGGTGCTCGCGACTACGGACTTTGTATATTACTTAAATGACTGGCTAGGTGGAAACCACAACCCATAAGACTTTGACCAGTTTATGTGCTAACACTTCTCATCAAGGACTTCATCATATATAGACTTTCCATCTTGCTCCATAAGCCTTATGTTGTATCCTCTCCTACGATATTAAACAAAACATCATCCGCTAGACATAAATGGATGGTACTAAGAGATTTTGCATCCATATCTTCCCATTCCTCGGTTTTCATAGTCATTGGTTTCTTTGTCTTGCCTGCCAATGCTTTTTGCAACCCTTGTTGCACCAGTAAATCCCGCATCTTGAGATTCTAGAGTTCAAAGTTGTTTTTTCCACTGAATTTTT
>SNQJ01S0055408.1:52373-68775 GCA_010110895.2 Picea sitchensis
GAATTTTTAAGAATGATAATTCTAATTAAATTTTTAATAATTTGAGAAAATTTTTAATGATATTGTTCCATTATTAATTAACACTAGATTATTGAAAAAAATATGTTCATACTTTTTTTTCAAATTTTTAAAGAAAATCCATTTATTACAAAATTAAATCGCTTTACATGATACTTTCTCGAATTTAAAGTGTACTTCAATTCTCTTTACAATGTAATAAATATAAGGTTGTCAGTTAGAAGGGTGTGGAGACCCTCGCCCAAGTTCTCAAGGAGACATAACTTGGGGTTGGTAAGTGGGCGACTTGGGCATGCAAATGTGTCAAGGGGATTGTCCAAGTATGAAACGACCAATATTTTGGGGCACACCGGCATGAGGAGCACACCAAGGTTGGGTGCATCGGTCTCAAGGAGCATGACAGTTGACGAGCACATCGGTTCGTTTGGTAAATTGGGTCTGTGAAGGGGTGCGACGATTCATTTGGGAAACCAAGTCCACGAAGGGAAACGACGATTCGTTTGGACACATGGGTTAGTGAAGGGCGCAACACCCCCAACGGGCGCGATGGTTCGTGATGGTGACCTTTGGAGTCCTTATAAAAAACAAGGGCACACAACCAGGGAAGGAATATTTGAAGAATAAGGGGAGCAAGATCAACTCTGTGATTTTGAGGCAGACTTAGATGAAGAGAGGCAATCTTCCTTAAGGAGCCAAGTCGATCCACATGGGAGGACTTGTGTTGCCTTGAGGTGACTCGATGGACAAAGTTAGGGAGACCTTCTTTTTGGTTGAGTTTGGGAAAAGTCTTGTCGTCAGTATGAGGAGGCATGCTAGCAGATAGAACTGTAGGTTTGTGCGAAGCCTTGTAGTAGAGAAGAGATGAAAAGTCTATGGTTGAGGGCACGTCTGAGGTGCACCGCAGAAGGTTGCAGAGATGGTTGCGAAAGAGAGTCTTGGTGTGACAAATCTATGTATGAGTGTCTTGGTGAGGTGAGGTGAGTCATGTGACTTTTCTTAGTTGTAAACCGAGTCGATAATGCTCATATTGTAACTGTTTCATGATAACAAAGAATTAGTTGGGTGTTAGGAACGGTTTGTGTCACTCACACTATATCTGTGTTTCTCAAGTTGCTTGTTTTGCAAGTGTTCTCTTTGTTTCATGGATGTATGCTTATATATGATGAAGTGTTAAATTTGTTAACAATTGTGTAAGTATACAAGTGTTGCACTAGAGTAGGAGTGTGACTCACTGGTAAACTAGAACATAGTATGGGTATGCTCTAGGTGAAGAGGAGTAGTCCGGAAAAAAGCATCCTTGGTATTTCCAAGCAACCAAGTGAGAAATTTCCTAGTGCCACATTGGTAGAAAAACAAAATCGCAGAGAAATAAAATCAAACAAATGGGGAAATAAAACACAGAAGATACATAATACAATAGAGACATAGATATATGTGTCTCACCCAGTGTGGGATACGTCCACTAGAGAAATTTCCAATTCCTTCCTTTATTATTATCCAGAAAATGAAGGGATACAACCTACAACATACCCGCTGCAGCTTCCTCTTCTTTCTCTCACCACCTCCTCTCTCAGAATACAATATTCACTCCCCTACACAGCTGCAATACAATTCCCTCATAAAAGAGGTTTTCCTTCCAGGGAAAAAAACCCTAACATAACTTCTACTGTCAAATTTGTGACCTTATAATGAACGATCCATTTTGACTACAAAATTCTAATATTTTTCAACGCAATTTTGCAAAAAAAATCTCTTTGGGGGTCCTTCCCCTGAACCCCCACTAAGGGGGATCCAAAATTTATTGTCGCTCGCCCTGGACCCCCTTAGAGAGAGAAGTGGGGGGGGGAATACCCCCCACACCCCCTCATCGAGTAATGGGTTCCAAACGCAGTTGAAACAAGACCTCTAAATCTGGAAGATAATCAAGCTCCACAACCAACAATCTCCCACTTGGAGACTGATAAAAAGAACTCCATTGTTGATGTATATGCTGGATTATGATCAACCATGGACCTGGAAAATTTATCATCTTCACCTTAATGCTTGAAGGCCAACTGAAACAGAGCAAGAACTCAGTTTCTCCCTTATTACTACCTTTGTTAACATGTATGCATGATTATGGCTAGTGTGTATATTTTCCAACTTCAATTGTCCATCTTCCAAGATGGATCATATGAAATGGTACATGAGTTGTATTGTTTAGTATTAGAATGGAAGATTCAGTTATTTTCAAGATGAATGACACTCTAGTTGTCACAGTACAACCTGTTATTCTCTCATTTTTTCCCAATTCCTCCATAAGCCTCTATAACCAAATCATCTCTTTACTAGTCTCTGTAGTAACAACATACTCTACTTCCATTGTTGAAAGTGCAACAACCTTTTGCAGTTTCAAAATCCATCTTATTGTTGTTCCACCTATAGTAAAAAAACACCCTATGGTGCTCCTCCTACTATATTTATCACCTACCATATATGAATCAACATATCCATGCAGAACAATGTTTGAACCTCCAAAACATAATGCATGAGTAGAAGTACCTCTCAAATACCTAAGAATCCACTTTACTTCCTCCCAATGTTCTTTACCTAGATTGTTCATATACCTGCTCACAAATCTCATTGCATGTGCAATATATGGTCTCGTGCACACCAACACATACATCAAGTTACCAATTATTGATGAATAAGGGACCCTGGACATGTATTCTATCTGCTCCTGTGTCTTGGGACTCATTTCCTTGGTTAATTTTAAATGGATGGCCAAAGGTGTACTAACTAGTTTTTCATTCTTCATTCTAAACCTATCCAACACATTCTCTATGTACTCACCCTGAGACAATATCAATTTGCAATTTTTCATGTCTCTTATTATTCTCATACCAAGGATTTTCTTTGTATCACCCAAATCCTTCATCACAAATGAATTAGATAATTTATTTTTGAGAAAATTTATATCGTGCATGTTAGACCTTGCAACAATCATGTCATCTACATATAATAGCAAGATTATATATCTTCCATTTTCTAGCCTCTTAAAATAAACACAGTGATCAGAATGACATCTACTATAACATTGTTTTGTCATAAACCTGTCAAAATTCAAATACCACTTCCTTGGAGCTTGTCTTAGTCCATACAAGCTCTTCTTCGACTTGCATACCAAAGTTTACTTCCCTTTCACCTCATACCCTTGTGGTTGTTGCATATAAATATCTTCCTCCAAATCCCCATGGAGATTTTTTTTTTTACATCGAAATGTTCAAGATGAAAATCTTATGCTTCCACAAGACTTAAAATTGTCCTAATTGAAGTCATTTTAAAAACAAGAGAAAATGTTTCATCAAAATATACACCTTACTTTTGTGAAAAACCCTTTACAACAAGTCTAGCCTTGTACTACTTTTTGCCTCCATCTTCTTCCTTCAACCTATAAACCCATTTATTTTACAATGTTATTTTTCATGCAGGCAACTGAACCAAGTCCCAAGTCTATTTATTTACTAATGAATCCATTTCCTCTTGCATGCCTTGCTCCCACTTATTTTTAGTGTATACCTTCATTGCCTCTTCATAACTTTCTAGTTCTCCATAATCATCAACAATAAATAATACAATGAAGGAGAGTATTGTTTAGGGGGTCTACTTAACCTGATAGATCTTCTAACAATAATTGCAAGAGTTTGAGGTGTCTGTTGCTCCTGTTGTTGTACATTTTGATTTTATGGTACCTTTGGAATTTCATTTTCTTTGATTTCATCAAGCATTGTGCATTCTGTGTTTTGTTTTTATTGTTTCTTTCCCTGCAACTGATCTCTGTGCATGACCTTTTCATTGAACACCACATCTCAACTCCCAATGATTTTATGATTTTCATAATCCCATAAGCGATAAACACAATCATTAACATTGTATCCAATAAAGGTTCACTTCTTGGATTTTTCCTCAAGATTTGTTCTATTTTCTTTATCAATATGGACAAATGCTTCACAACCGAAAGTCTTTAGAAATGAGTACTTTACCTTTTTACCTATCCATGCCTCCTATGGAATACCACCATCCAAGGATCTTGAATTCCCTTTGTTTATTAAGTAAACATCAATATCTACAACATCTTTCGAGAACTGTAAGTGAAACCCAGTTGCAATCTCATACTCCTTGCGTGTTCCATGATTGCCCCGTTCATCCTTTCTGGCAAACCATTTTCTTGTTGTGTTCCTGGAAATGTCTTCTCTCTACGAATCCCATGGTGTGAACAGTAATCATCAAACTCCTTGCTCCGGTATTCACCTACATTATCTGATCTAAGACACTTCAATTTTTTTCCTGCCTCAATCTCAACCAAAGATTTCCATTTCTTAAAAGTGTCAAAAACATCATTTTTTTGTCGAATGCAATAAACCCAAGTTTTTCTAGTTGCATCATCAATAAAATTAACATAAAAACGAGAGCCACTAAGATATTATACCTAATTTGGTCCCCATATATCTGTATGCACAAGCTCTAACTTTTAAATATTATTTTCCTTTCAAACCCTGAGAAATGTGACTCTCTTTTGTTTTCCATAAACACAGTGTTCACATAAATCCAAATCAACTTGTTTAAGATCTGGCAACAAATTTCTTTTGTGAAGTATCTGCATCCCCTTCTCACTCATGTGTCCAAGGCTATGATGCCACATTGTTGTATCAAAAACTATAGAAGCTAAAGATATTGATGAGTCAGCATTACCAGTACTTAAATTCAATGTACCTACCTTCTCTCCTTTCTCCATTACCAATGATCCTTTAATGACCTTCCACGTCTTATTTGTAA
The DNA here is from genome assembly GCA_010110895.2 of Picea sitchensis. Classification (NCBI taxonomy): domain Eukaryota; kingdom Viridiplantae; phylum Streptophyta; class Pinopsida; order Pinales; family Pinaceae; genus Picea; species Picea sitchensis. The sequence goes on from SNQJ01S0055408.1 coordinate 57,207, forward strand.
ATGTACATATAAAACCTTCTCTTTCCAATTGTCCTGTTGAAATTAGATTTCTTCTCAGATATAGTATATGTCTCACCTCTTTTAGTAACCATTGGTTTCCATTCTTTTTCTTTATTTGTACCTTATTGATTCCAACAATTTGACATGGTTCATCAACACCCAAATAAAACTGTCCAAAATCACCTTGAACATAATCTTGGACATATTTTCTATGGGGTGTGGCATGAAATGAAGCCCCTGAATCTACTACCCAAGATTCAATAATATTATCTAAAGTAGAATTAAATCATCTTGTAACACATCACCTGTTACATTTTCTTCCTGATTTTTCTCCTATTGTCCATCTCTTTGTTTATTTGGAGCTCTATGGTATTTATTCGGATGTCCTTTCTTCCCAAAATTCTAACATTCTATCTTTCCTAGTATGGATTTAGATATGGCCTTCTTAAAATTCCCACTGTTCCTTGAGCTCTTTCCTCTATCCTTTTGTCTTCTCTTGTTCTCCATGGTCAACACATTACCCGATGTCTCACTTGTGATTTTCCATTGCATTTCATCGTTAAGGATAACACCAACAACATCGTCAAATTTCAAAGTGTTTGAACTAGAGACGTAGTTACTTACAACCATGATCAATCCATTCCATCTTTTTGGCAATGAGCACAAGATTATAAGATCCCTAGACTCATAATCAAGTCCACTTTTACAAAACTTAGTTGATTAATAACTATATTAAATTCATTTAAATGGTCAGCAACAGACCCACCTTCTGACATCTTGATATTAAATAATCACTTCATTAGAAATACCTTATTGGAGGCCAAGGATTTTTCATATAGTTTATCCAATGCCTTCATTGGATCCTTCGTTGTCGTTTCTTTTGAAATATTTGAATCCACTAACACTACCAGGCAAAACCGTATCATTCCCAGTGCCTTTCTATCATGAATATCCCATTCTTCATTCTTCATACTCGTCGACGTCTTTTCTTTTCTACCCAATGGTAGGAAAATATCCTTCTGATATAGATACTATTCCATTTTCATCTTCCATAATTGGTAGTTTTGGTCGTTAAATTTCTCGACCTTAAACTTTCCATTTTTCGTCATTGTTTCCACTCGAACTAGGAACCCTCTTTTCCCATGAGTTACCTTTCGCTTTGATACCAGTTGTTAGAAAAGCATGATCGTGGAGTAATAAAATAAAATGAATGCGGAAATAAAACATAGAAGATACACAATACAATAGAGACACATATATACATGTTTCACCCAGTGTGGGCTATGTCCACCAGAGAAATTGCTAGGTCCTTCCTTTATTATTATCTAACAAATGAAGGGATACAACCTACAACATAGCTGTTGCAAATTCCTCTTCTTTATCTTACAGTCTCCTCTCTCATAATACAATATTCAATCCCCTACACAACTACAATACAATTCCCTCATAAAAGAGGGTTTCCTTCTAGGGAAAAAAACCCTAACATAAATTCTACCGTCGTATTTGTGACCTTATAATGAATGGTCCAGATTGACTATGAAATCACAATATTTTACAACACAATTTTACAAAAATATTCTCTTTGGGGGCTCCAAAAATTATCTCCACCCCGTTAGCGAGAGATGTGGGGGGGAAAGCCCCCGCACATCCTCCCAATAGGTGATGGGGTCCAAATGCAGTTGAAACAAGAGCTCTGAATCAGGAAGATAATCAGGCTCCACAACCAACACACATGCAGTCAAGAGGTGTACGATCATAAGACACACTGTGGGGACATGAAATGTGGTATCAGAGCTTGTTTGTTGCATATTTTGATGAAGGGTTGGTGATATCTTCACCACTATCTCAACAATAGATGGTATCAGAGCAGTTTGGTGCTTTTCACCACTCTTGCAATTAGAACAGTTGTGGTGGGGTGCGCTTGTTGAGAAGGCAGTTTGTTGCGAAGTTGGTTTAGTGGGAACATTCACTGACTTGGTGAACCGTTTAGTGGAGCAAATTGGCTCATCGCATACTTTGTATCAGACTTATGAAAGAGGTTTGGTTAACTGTGTGGTGGAAGGTTGATTTGGGAACACACCTTGTATAGACCAAGAGTAGATGTTTTGGTGAGATGAAGCACTTGGACAGGGTGGGTGATCATAAAACTCATCGAAGAAATTGTCGTTGACTTGATCATAGAGACAGTTTCGGTACAAAATCGGTTGGTTTGATGTGTGAAGGAATTTAGTTACATACCTATTGTGCACACCTTGGAGAGACCAGGCACAAAATTCGTTGGGTGAACCGAGCACTTGGGCAAGGAAAATGAACATAGGATTTGTTGCACGACCTGTCATAGATATAAACACAGAAGTGATCACAGAGGGTGATCGTCAAAGTGATTGCAAAGGGGAAAAGTTATGGGTTGCAACAAGTTGAAGTACTTGGGTGAATCCCTTTGGCAACCAACAGGAGCTCTGTAGTAGGCAGTTGGTTGGGCACGTTTCCATCATGATGTCTTCATGTCGTGCATCACCGAGAACAACAATTGAGTTTAGCTAGTATGTTGGATGAGTGGGTCGACTTCAAACTTTGAATGAAGTAGCTCTTCATAGAGTTACAATAGCCAGTTAACAACAATATGACTTAGTAGTGCGACGATGGGTGAACAGTGCCTTGAATCAAAAATAGTCAAAGTGTGGATATGGAAAGACATTGGATATGATTTTGCCTAGTTGCATGCAAATTTTGGGACTTAGACGGATTTATGAAGTGGATGGATGGACTTAGCCTTACATCGAAACAAAGGTTTTGCAGGTTTTTGGAGTTGTGGATAGTGATTGAGGGGAGTTCATGTAGAGATTCGGTTGCTTGGGAAAGTGAAGGTCCAAGACAATAGACTTGAACCATGGGTGCAACCAAGGATGTCGTTGGGGAAGGTATGGTTGGTTTTGAGTTCTTGAATTTCCTAAGTGTTGGAATGAGTACTTTGAAGGGATGTTAAATGAATTGGTGGTTCAAGTGTAGTGTGTTTATGTGGTGAAAACCGGCAGGCTTGAGGGTAGCTCAAGTGATGCACATTCAAAGAAGTCTTGTCGTAGTTTGGGATGCCTTGGTTGGGCGAATGTGCAGAGATATTGTGGAGACCTTCTTGGATGAGTCCTATGGTGGACCTAGGAATATTTGGATGCAGCGATGGAGGTGGCTTGAGGAAGTTTCCTACCTCTTTGATGAGGCACATTGGACAGGTCGTTGCAGAGAAGTAGGAAGTGAAGTCTATACATGCCAAGTTTGAGAGGATGAATGAGGTGACCTGGTGCTTGGTGCCTTAGCCGGATTCACTGGGTTATGCGACGACTTGACAATCGTGATGAAAGTGATATATTTTGGATGCTTGCAGGAGGTGCAAGGTAGTCCTGTTCTAGGAGATGGATGTACTTAGCAAAAAATTCAACCAAGAATTGTTGGCAGTCAACCCGAATGGGAAAAACGTAGACAAAGTGACTTGGGTGGTGTTCATTCACCTTTGGTATGGGACATTGGATGAGGCAAAGCACACCTTGGTGAATTGCAGATGATTGTGCGATGAATCAAAGATCCAGTGGGGTCCTTGGTTGAGGTTAACATAAGTATTGGTTTGAACATGCCTAAAGCATGAAAGTTATTTGAGGTGACTCATTCTACTTGGAGAATTTTGGACAATTCATTGGGATGTTTGAGGAGTTTAGGCACATTGGCCACACTCATCACATACATTGAGTTGCGGAGGTGACTTGAAGAAAGGAGGCAAGTTGAGGAATTTCCTTCATTTGAAGGATTATGCAGACAGGTAGATTGTGACATGAATAAATTACTTGGAAATGAGTGTTTTTCTTGCTTTGGGTAGCATGGTTGAGGGTGAAGCCTAACCATTCTAAGGAATGGAGATCTAGATGTAGTATCATGGCCGGGAGATGAAGTAGTGAGGAAAAGGCAGTCTGAACGTGTAGTTCTTGGTGAAAATATTGGTTGACTATGCCATGAGGTGGAAAGTGGAGTCAATTTTCCACATATGACTTTTTTTGGGGGTGAATCCATAATGCAACAAGGTGAGGGGCGACCTTGCCTTGGTATGAAATTCTTGTGTGGATGGACTGAATTGCAAAAGGAAGTCGAAGTACAGATGCACTAGTAGGTCTGAAGTACGAATGTACTTATAGGTTCGAAGTGTAACACTTAGACATTGTGGAGGATCTCCTTGATGAAGATCAGACGATGGCAGTAGTAGTGAGGAAAGGGTGGACACTTAACTTAGTCTTTGAAGTTGGATGGAATGATAGAGATGCAACATAAAATACTAAGTTCGGGCACGAGGAAGTGCATTCTAATTATTTGGGCACAACGATTGGAATAGATAGCCAATCTGTCCAAGCCATGGGGGAATTCAGTGCACGAAGACATGGCATAGTTGGTTGAAGTATGGGTGCAACAACAAGATCACATGAGTTCAAGACTTAGGTGAAATTTTGAAGTGAAATGGGAAGCAATCAATTATAACAGACAGTGACAGCAACAATAGAATCGAACAACAATAATGAATCAACATCACAACGAGATAGTGTAGCAGAGATGGGTGACTTTCAGCCTTGGAGTTGGGTGAAGTGATCACATTGACTCAGGAAACATATCATGTGAGGTTGGTTGTAGTATAGTTTGATTGGTCCATGGAAAATTTTTAGGGGTTTCCACTTTGGTAGAATTTAGGGTTTTTCTTTGGCATGAAACTTGGGGTTTCCAGTAGACATAGTTGCAATAGGGGACAACAGTTTGGGAAGAGACATGGAGATCATAGATTTTGTGGATGTTATCAGGGATGACAACGGATTGAAGTGGGGGAGGATGTAAGGTATTCAACTAGAAGGGTGTGGAGACCCTCACCCAAGTCCTCAAGGAGACACAACTTGGGGTTGGAAAGTGGGTGCATTGGGCATGCAAACACGTCAAGCGGTGTTCCCAAGTATGAAGTGACCAAGAGATTAGGGCATGCTAGCATGAGGAGCGCACCATGGTTGGGCACGTCATTTCTAAGGAACACGACAGTTGACGAGCACATGGGTTTGTTTGGGCGACCAAGTCTGCGAAGGGGTGCGACAATTCATTTGGGCGACTGGGTCCGTGAAAGGGAGCGACAATTCATTTTTATACATGGGTTTTAAAAGGGGCATGACACCCTCAAAGGACACGACAGTTCGCGATGGTGACCTTTTGAGTCCCTATAAGTGAACAAGGGAGCACAACCAAGGAAGGAAGATTTGAAGAACAAGGGGAGCAAGATCAACTTTGCGATTTTGAGGAAAACTTAGAAGAAGAGAGGCGATCTCCCTCAAGGATCCAAGTTGCTCCACATGGGAAGGCTTTTGTTTCCTTGAGGTGACTCGGTGGCAGAGTTGGGGCAACCTTTCTTTTGGCTGAGTTTGGGGGAAGTCTTGTCGCAGGTCTAAGGAGGCATGCTAGGAGACATAATCGTAGGTCTGTGTGAAGCCTTGCAACAAAGAAGAGATGACACATATGTGGTTGAGGGAACGTATGAGGTGCACCACAAAAGGTTGTAGAGACGGTTGCGAAAGAGAGTCTTGGTGTGACGAATCTGTGTATGAGTATCTTGGTGAGGTGAGGCGAGTCATGTGACTGTCTAGTTGTAAACCGAGCCGATAGTGTTAATATTGTAATTGTTTCACAATAACAAAGACTTAGCCATATGTTAGGAACGGTTTGTGCTACCTACACTATATCTGTGTTTCTCTTTTTTGTTTCACAAGTGTTCTCTTCGTTTCATGGATGTATGCTTATATACGACGAGTGTTAAAGTTGTTAACAATTGTTTAAATATACAAGAGTTGCATTACAATAGGAGTGTGACTTGTCGGTAGCCTATAACAGAGTATGTGTATGCTCTAGTTGAAAAGATATAGTCCGGATGAAATATCCTTGGTGTTGCTAAACAACCAAGTGAGAAACGTCACTGTGATGCGTGCCCTCAAAAAATGTAAGATTATAAAGCACAATGTGAAAATGTGCCAATAACTATATTAAAAATATTTTATTGTATTAAAATAAAAAATTAAATATAAATTATTATAAATTATACTCATTGACTTTAATTAAATTTATTTTTGATGTTGTAGTGTATACAATTATTTTATGAATTTTAATTTTTTTTCTTATATTTTTTTTCGTGATATAAAGTATTTTATTAAAAAACTCACTTTCTTAAAATGATATTCCAAATATGTTAGATTTGATAAACATTTGAAGCTTTATCAATAATATACTTATAAAAGCTAAACATTTTATTTACTAGAAATGATATACTAATAAAAGCTAAACATGTTATTTACTATTGAATTGAAAAAAAAAAATTAACCCTCCTCATAATTAACAATTAACTAAATTAAACGTAATTAACATCACAGTTACTTTTATAATTACATATTTTTACAATTATTATAATAGATATTTTAACCTTCCGAAAATTTTGGCAAGTCACTTTCAACAAAAACGTACCTTCTCAATACAAATTTCTTGCCTCGATAAGAATTTGGAGTACTTCTCGTCTTAAAAATAACTTAATGTCATCCAAGATGTCCTAAAATGTTGCACTCACTTTTTCTGAATTGCAATTTGATTTTACGTTTATAATTGTGTAGTAATTAGTTTAACCCTTCCAAAAATTTGGCCAGTCACTTAAAACAAAAACATACTTCCTTGCTTCAATCCTTACAAAAAAATTGGGCCCGTCCTATCACGTTCGTTCTATCACGTGAATATTGGGGTCCGGTTTTGAATACGTCCGCCGTGTTATTCTTCTCTCATTCCTCAATAAGTTGAGTTTTATATCTTCGAAGTCAATCCGTGTTATTCTGTTTGGTAAAATATCCGTGGTCGAGTCTTATTTCAATTCTGTTTAGTAAAATTTCCGTGGTCGAGAACATTGCAATGACAAGTTCACTGTTATGAATTTTACAATACGAAATTTCCGTGGTGACTAGTTCTGTTAAGAATTTTACAATAAGAAATGTATTCCTTCAATTTTCTTACCAAGATCTCCGAAGAGTGCTCAGAGTTAACAAAACTTTGAATAATAACTGCACCCAACACCGAAGTCTGCTTCAAATATTTGAGTGAGTCTTTCTAATATATGTGTGCGGTTTCAGATCACTTGATTATGTATTAATATTCATCATTTCTGTATTCTTTCCAAGAAGGAATTTAGCTCTACCCAAAGAAACGACTAATGATGCTAATTCCATGGCGCACCCTCCTCCTGATAGCCTTCACCTCCCTCTTCATACCACTTATTCGTGCACAGACCGAGGAGGATAATCCACATACCACTTTCGTCTTCGACAGATTTAATGAAACCCACTTGATCTTGGAAGCGGAAGCTTCAGTCATCGGCTCCAACTCCGTGCTCGCCCTCACAAACGACTCGCAGTTCATGCTCGGCCGCGCGCTCTATTCAATTCCCGTGCAGATGAAAAGCAACGAGACGCTTTCCTCCTTTAGCACTACTTTCGTTTTCGCCATGGTGCATCCTCCCTCTGCCGAAGCTGGACACGGAATGGCCTTCATCATGATGCCCCACAGATCTCCCATCGGCGCTCTGGCGTCTCAGTATCTGGGCTTGCTTAACCTCACCAGCAACGGGCAGCCATACAATCACTTATTCGCAGTGGAGTTCGACACGATCAAAACTGTGGAATTCCATGACCCCGACGACAACCATGTGGGTGTGAACATCAATAGCCTAATCTCGGTGCAGACCAAGCCTGCCGGGTATTGGAATGGGGCGGACAGCTTCCATGGATTGAGCCTCAAGAGTGGACAGAACATGCAGGCCTGGATCGATTACAATCATCCTCAAAGCCGCCTCGACGTTACCATCATGTTGGCCGGCTCGCCGAGACCGCAGAAGCCGCTGATATCTCTGAAAATCGATCTGGGAAACGTTCTGCAAGAGAAGATGTTCGTTGGCTTTTCAGCGACCACAGGGCACCTTTTTGAAGCCCATTACGTTCTCGCGTGGAGCTTCACCACCCAAGGCATAGCGCCGCCCCTCAATCTATCGCGTCTCCCTTCTTTTGCCAACATGCATTCCAAGCGTCCGGGCCGGGGATTCATATCCGGCATCACCGTGGCCACTCTGGTTCTCTTCTCACTGGCTGTTGCAGCCGTCTTTTTCATAAGAGAGAAGTATGAAGAAACGATCGAAGAATGGGAGATGGAGTACTGGCCCCATAGACTCACTTACAAGGAGTTAAGCATCGCCACGAGCAATTTCCGGGACGAAAACGTTTTGGGGCAAGGGGGTTTTGGCAAAGTTTACAAGGGCGTTCTCCCYAGCAGCGGCCAAGAGGTCGCAGTGAAATGCATAACGAAGGAGCTAACGGAGGGAATGAAGGGTTTCGTTTCAGAGATCTCGAGCATGGGTCGCCTAGAGCACCGGAACCTGGTTCATCTCCGGGGATGGTGCCGAAGGCGTACGCAGCTATTCATCGTTTACGACTACATGCCCAACGGCAGCCTGGATAAACTCATATCCGGGAGTCCGACAACAGTCCTGCCGTGGCATCGGCGATACGTGATCCTGAAGGGCGTGGCCGCTGGGATTCTGTATCTGCACGAGAAATGGGAGAAGAGGGTCATCCACAGAGATATCAAGTCGAGCAACGTTCTGCTGGATTCGGATCTCAACGGGCGGCTGGGAGACTTTGGCCTGGCTCGGCTGTATGATCACAGCGAGAATCCGCAGACCACTCATGTTGTAGGAACGTTGGGGTACATAGCGCCGGAGCTGATACAGACGGGGAAAGCTACGCCGAGCTCGGACGTTTTCAGCTTCGGAGTTCTGTTGTTGGAGGTGGCTTGCGGGAGGAGGCCCGTGGATCCGTTGAAGGACGCCGAGCAGATGATTTTGGTGGAGTGGGCGTGGGGGCTTTACAAGGAGGGAAGGCTGCTGGAGGCATCGGATCCAAAGCTGAAGGACGGATATGATATGTGCGAGATGGAGAAGGTGCTGAAGTTAGGGTTGTTGTGTTCTCACCCAGACCCGGAGAGCAGGCTGGGAATGCGCCATGTTTGCCAAATACTGGAAGGCGAAGCTCCTCTTCCTGGCATTTGTAGGCCTTCTCTCAACGTGAGTCGTTACCCCAGAGGCTTTTTTAGATATACAGTTGATAAGTCTGGGGAGGAAACGTCGAGCAGAAGCCTGTCAGAAGGAATACTCAGTTCGACTTCCGATAACGCTCCATCCTTCGCCGGAAAGCTTTTAAAGCGGTGATAGGTTCCACCGGCAATACTGAAAATTTATCCGCCGCCCGTGCAGACGTTGTTAGACCGGTGGAGATGCCAGGAGGTTAGGATTATCCATGACCGAACGATAAACTACTTTTATTTACTTTGTTGTACGATATATGGCACTGTTAAGCCATCTGCATTATTATTATATTATATCGCTTTACACGCAATATAAAATAAGTTTTCTCTCTCCCACGCCACCACATGTTTATTGGTAGGTTAAATGTTTTAGGAAATAATTTTTTTTTTGGATAATTGTTGGAAATGGTAGATTTATAGATTTGAGTGATTATTTTTGTATAATTAGTTTTTTAACAAGTTGAATTCATTTATACATTCAGAAATAGATTTTGAACAATAATAAATAGTAACTGTGTAAATTTATATAGTGAGATTCGAAAGAAAAAAATCATTTCATAAAAAAGCTAGACAACGTTTTATATATATATATATATATATTAATGTAAAACTAGTCTATCTCCAATAATGTATGTTTTTATAATATCATAAATTTGTTTTAATTGAATCACCAAAATTTTTAGCCTTGATATTTTTTTAGAAAAGAAGTTATAACCATAAACAATATTTTCAACTCTTAAGTGTTGTAATAGAATGTTCAATAGAAGTTTATTTATGTAACCAATGTATACTCAAGTCTATATAGAATGGTCAATAGAAGTTTATTTATGTAACCAATGTATATTCAAGTCTATGTAGATCAAGGAGTTCTAATTTACAAGTTAGATGTGATAGAAATCAATGATGTCATGTCATAAGGTGTAAAAGTGTTGAAGAGGTGTAAGTGTAAGGTAATTGGCATTCTTAATGATGTGATGTCATAAGGTGTAAAAGTGTGGAAGAGGTGTAAAAGTGTGGAAGAGGTGTAAGTGTAAGGTAATTGGCATTCTCACTAAAAGTAGCAAATTGGGAGAAGGGCTTTTAAACTCATGGGTTGTAAAAATACTTGCATTTCTATGTTTATGTTTAGTGTGTGGAAATTCATTTAATGAAATGATTTATTAAAGTTTCGTTTTGTTATGTTATGTTTAGTGTGTGGAAATTCATTTAATGAAATGATTTATTAAAGTTTCGTTTTGTTATGTTATGTTGTAATATAGATATCGTCACACCAACATTGATATTTAGATAATTTATAAACAAGGGCAATAGCTGCAATGTTTACATTTTATTTAGTTAGTTGATAAATATAATAAATGTTTTTTAACTATTTAGTGTTTAACTATATTCACTCTTTGTGTTTAATGTTATTTTAAGTTTCACCAAACTGTCAATTTCAATTGTGTCAATAGTTTTAAATTTGAAGTTTGTTAGACCATTCAAGCCACCTCCTCCCAGCAACAGATAAACCTAACTAAATTTAGATTTGGAGCCACCACTACACCAACAAATGAATTTAAATTTGAAATTGTTCAAAGGCACTCCACACCAATGGATGAACTTAATTAAAATAAATTTGAATGTTACTCTAACATTTGTTTCTATTTTTAAATCTTTATCAATGATAAAAATGAGTATTTGACCTATAAAAATTTAGAAAACTATATGTAATTTTTTTTTAATAAAATTATGAAGAATAAGTTATTGAATGATATTATATGTCTAACACCAATATATATTTAAATTCATGGAGATTCATATTCGATCTTTTCTTTATACAAATTTCTAAATTTTAAATATTTTTTAATGAGAAATAAGCTATGTATTGTTGTTATACTATCATTAAGTGGTAATGTGAATATTTTACTGAGATATGTTTTCAACATTTAAAATTATTAATTTCCTAAAAGGGACTTATACAATATTTTTATTATTTTAAGTTGGTGTTTACACTACAAAATGTCTATTTTGGTCATGAATACAGATGAATAACACCCTATCATCATAATAATCACATTTATGATGAGATTGTTTTAAGGTATTAGAATTCTCAAAATTGTAATTTTTTTTTTTTTAAATAATGTAAATTTAAAAAATATGACTATATTTTACATTACAAAATTTACTAATAATTTTATTTGGATATTTTACATGGTGATTTACAATTTTAAAAATAATTAAGTTATTATTAAAGAAAACAACTTCTAGTATTTTATAAAAGATTACAAATGCTTTACATAAACCTATGTGTTCATGATCCATACAAAAGTGAAACAATCTTTAAATTTTGAGAAACTCTTTTTAAGACAAATAAGAAACTATTTTTAAAACTTGAAATCTATGTTATTGATAT